>APFE031755425.1:64482-76972 GCA_000404065.3 Pinus taeda | reverse complement strand
ATAAATTTAATGAATCTAACAACGCTTTGGAACCTAACGCACAACATCTAGAGGTCTAGGCTAGAGACGTATTCCGACGTCGTAAAACCTGGTAATTGTTGTTTTGGTTGTTGGTTGGGTGATTCCTCCACTCTGAGACGGCAAGTGCCAATACGGACTTGTGCTCCCATGTACCATCGAGTATATATTGGGAGACCACAATAGGCTGCATCCTTTATCCTTAGGAAGCAGTGTCTACCGCCCTATCGATCGCAATGCACTGAACACAGCCTTCGGGAAGATTGACTGTCGTACCGTAAAAAGTATTCTGCAGTTTTGCAATTGGTTTGGTTGTGGGGCGATAAAAAGGTGTCTTTTAAACCCCTAATTACCTTCACATTAATTATCAACCCAGGGACGACTTTTTATTTCAAGAGTGTACTCAGTCTGAGGTGGCTATTTACTCAAGAGTAATGTTTTGCAGTATAGTGCTTAAAACCCAAAAGTAAATGAATGCTTGAAAAAGAAATCTAATTGAAACAGCAAGAAACTGAAATGTTCTAAACTAAATCATCCATTAAAACAACCATCAATCGAGGATATGGTAGCAATAACTCAATCCTCTAGGAATTGATGTAAAAGGAATTGGAGCATGGACCATGGATCAGGGAGCGTGGTAGCATTTGTTGAGGCTCACGACAACCTTGGACCTTCTCTCACACCAAAGCAATAAATGCAAGTAAAAGGAATGGAAAAAAGCAGCATGAAACAAAATGGACAGCAGTAAATGAAACGGCAATTAAAAGAACTAAATCTCGCGCGTTAGAATTGAACTCTCATTCCGCAATCAAATAACAATCGGAAAAAGCAATTCCAATGATCTTTACTTTACAAGAAGATATTCACAAATGAATTATGGAACAGCAGTTCTTTATAAAACAGGAACGTCAATCATGTATACATTCAACACACTAATGGAACAGCAATCCTCAACCGTATGTACACGTTCTCTACTACTACAGCAATCTGAGAGTAATGGATGATATGACTATGTTTCTGAACGAAGTAATATTGCTTTCAAGTCTTGCAAATACTATTTCACATGGATCTGATAACAATAACATTCATACCAACATTCCGCTACAGAAATAGCTGAAAGATGCAATTCGAATAAATGCAGAGACATGAGATAAAGAACTCATTCGGATATCAGTTATAATGAAGCATAGCATATCACATAAAAGATGTATCAGATTACTACGTAATAAAGATAAACAATCCACACACAAATCACCGTATAATGATACAAAGGCAAGTGTCCTTCGGAGCCGGGCCCTTGGCTGCCAATGGAACACTGCCTTAAGTTACTCCAGATGCAGCAACGGAATGAACACCAAGTCTTCTATATTAATCGCATCCACAAAAGTATAACAAAATCAAGTCTCAATGAGACTCAACGATCAAAGTTTATTCTGAAACTGTAAAATTACAAAAACAGTCCTCCCTCCTCTGATCTTTGGTTTCATTAAATAGAGAAATATCAGAGCATAGATAATTACAACATGATTTCTTTTACAAATTTGGGTTGATTCTAACCAGATTATCAACAAGAAAATATATTTCCCTTCATCTCTTCAACAAAAGCAAGACGAATTTGGGTTGGCAGCTGAGATTTGGAGGACGGCCGAAACTGCAAATCTGAGAAAATCGTGCTCAAAGAACCCTGCATTTCTCCTTGTAAAAGCCGAATTTGGGCAAACTTTTCTTCAATTAAGTTAATTGGGCCCGTTCTGAACACAACCCATGTTCCAAATTTTCCAAATTCGTCTTCATTTGCTCAGAATCTCAACCGCAAAACTGTCACTCCTTAAACCAGCGAATTTCTGAGTTGGCAGATTTAAAAATCAAATCTTCAATCTGGAAGTTACCTTGGAGGCTAAAAATGGTGAATAATGTTACAACAAACTTATTAGAACTATCATTGGTAAAATAATGCATAATCATCAATTTATTAGAAATAAAGGAGAATAAATAATATAAGAGCATAAATCATCATAAAATGGATTTATATAATAAATTATAATAAATGACATGATGAAGAATGGTAGAAATGGGTGGAATAAACGTTCACAAGTGACAATAATAATGGCATATTAACGACCCAACATTGGTAATCCCCTCTGCCTAGATTTCCAGAGAAGTCTATTTTACTCCTTTTCAAACTCCTTAAAAGAAAAGGTCCTTTGAGCACTTGTCACTTCAGGCTCATTAAAAATCGAAGGCGACTAGAGTCATCTTTTGTTTTTTCTAAAATCTTAAAAATTGAAAAAAAAAAGTTGTGTCAAAGCGTCTAAAATTCATTTAATTCGAAAAATATTTTTCCCTTTTATTTTGAGTTGATCAAGTAATCCGCAATCGTGGAAGAAAGTCAATCAAAACCCCATCGTTCGCGGAGATTTATGAGTCAACCGTCGTTGACTCCGGAAGCGAAACCATTCCGGACAAAGCGAACTCATTTGACCAGGTCAAAGTCCCCTAGGTTGGTTGGAGCCAGTACTCTGACATCCTCAGAAACTCTGGTTGCTCCGAACATTTCTAGTATCCCTGCCTTTATAGGAGAAATTCCACAGCCAAAAAAGGACATTACAACTGATCCTAGTGTGACGGTAAACACTTCTATTCCTGAACCAGCTCCATCTATAGCTGATTCGAAAGGTGTTACTCCCAAGGAAACCGTCTACTGTTGTAGAACTTATATCTTCTTCGGCACCAGAAATATTTTACGGACCTGACGGTCTACCTCTTCCTCCTGGACTGATTGCCATAGAAGAGATTGTGGAAGATCCTCCATCTAACACTCCAACGCGACTTGGAGCTGGGATCACCCTGTATCCTTCTTCATCAGAAGATATTCACCCGCCATTGGAAGTTCTTGAAGAATCGCTAACGAATCTTTTGGATAGGCTTAATATGTCTGAATAACCGTCGACATCAAGACTGTGTTACCCAACACAGCAGCAGCAGAAGCTCCTTCTGCTACTCCGACAATGTTCGTCGACGTGCCGTCTGTCCCAAACAACTATCAATCACTGGATGGAGTCCATCTAGGGGCTGTTTCGACAGTATGGACTGTTTCCATTTGTTCATCCAGAATTATATCTGGAATCTCTTACGTTGAGTCTCAACAGATTGATCCTTCACAGGGTCAATTTGGGCAAACTGGTCCCCATCATTCCTTTGAGTATTGGATTACCATCGTATGGAGGGTCGTATACCCTTTCATTGCCTTCTTCGAAAGGACAACCATGCATGAGTTCACAACAAAATTTAGGTTATGCTGGAATTACAACTAGCGGTTGGGTGCCAATCCTGCCTCAACAACCAAGAGTTGTATGCTCAATGCAACAAAGTTTACCTATGACAAACATCCCACTACGCCAGCTATTGTGGCAGTATCGCAAGTACAAGCGTTGCCAGTTGGATGCCAACCTCAAGTTTCATAGGTTATAATGCAACAATCTCTTGTACCTACGACACAACCGCAATCACCAACTAGTGGAATGGCACAGGTTAAAACGGGGAATGCCAACCCCCATCTTGGTCAAACAGTCAGTATTGGTCAACAACCCATGACTTCACTACCATGGCTGGTGCAATACCAACAACCGGAATTCCAACAAGCTTACCAAGGATATGAGCAACAAGTCTTTGCAAGTAATGGGCAGCCGTATCAACCATATCATAATGGTTATGCCCATCAACCTTACCAAAGTTACCAGCATCAAATGCATTATGCTGGTATGCAAAGACCAACTGTTCAAGTGATTCCATCTTATCCTAGGTATGCTCAACCAAGCCTGAATCAACAGTTGCCTTTTGTGGCAACTTTAGAGTTACCAGATCTAAATCGACTAACGAACGATCCAATTGCCTATGCCCCTTGGTGGCCGACGATTCCGTATAAACTTCTGTCTGATATTCCTAAATTTAATGGAAATCCGGGTGAAGACCCATCGAATCATGTGATGACCTTTCATCTATGTTGTTCATCCAACACTCTCAATGATGATTCGATCAGGCTTCGCCTCTTTCAGCGAACGCTAACTGGTCCGGCAGCAAAGTGGTATATCGAATTGCCTAGACCTTCATTTGATAACTTCAGTACCCTAGCCACAACCTTTTTAACCCATTTTCAGTTACCCATAAGGTACGAAACAGAACTAAGCTACTTACCAATTTCAAACAAACAACGGCCACTCACATATCCGATCATATTCATGAATGGCGACGTCATCGTAGAATGGTAAAAACGTATGTTCCTGATCAGCTATTAGCTAAATGGTTTATTAAGTCTCTGTTACCTGCTATTATAGAAGATGTGGCAAAGGGAGGAGTCTTCACTGAAGAGCAAGTTATTGCTCGTGCACAATATCTAGACTTGATCTATACTCAGTCTGGCATGCTCTACGATAAAATACCTAATGCTCCTAGACCAGAATTTTCCGTTCCTCTACCTCCTAAATCAAACAAAGACTCTCATGCCAGCGATGGCATGATAGGTACAACAAGCACTAAAACCATAAAGGCTACGTCGAAAAGGCCCGCACAGTTTCAAGTCAAAACACAAATGAGGAACTTCTAGCCTCGAAAGTAAATGCCGTGTCGACAAACAAAGGCAAAGAACTCAAGCAACCAAGAGGCAAGAAGAGAAAACAAGGGAAGAAGAAAAACCAAGAGGACTCATCTCCTAGAAAATCTTCTACAAACCCTTCTGGGGATAGGAAACCAAAAAATCCATGCCATATATGTGACGAGGATCACTGGACCAAAGAATGTCCATATAAAGATGAACTTAGAAAATCCTTCAAAAGTTCAAAAAGCTCGGTTATATTGACTGATCCATTTCCAAACCTAGGAACAAATCTAGTTGCTAGCGAAAATGCTTCCCCATCCCAAGTGCTAATGTTGTCAGATTCAAAGCAACTGAATGATGCTCTGATATCGACAAGGAGTAAAGATTACGGGAATCCACAAATGTTGAACAACAAGGATAATGATCAACCTAGTAGTTCAACAACAACTTCGACCGAAGTTGTGCCACCCATCATTCCTGAATTAACAATAAAACCGCCAAAGGGAGTAGTACACAAATCGACGTTTAATCCTCCTGCCCAAGCAGCACAACACTATAATATAGTGGAGGATTTAGCCCAATCGCCCTCTGCGATGTCGACTCTTGAGGTACTGCAAAATTGCCCCTCCCAAAAGCAAGCTTTATTATCAGCAATAGGTGGGATAGACCCAACGGATTCCAATCTTGTATCTTTTAATCACAAAGGATACGACCCTAGTTACCAGCTCAACTAGCTTTCCTCATTCAAGTGAAAGCCCTCAAAAAAGTTGTTCATAGAACAATTATTGATGAGGGGGCATCCACATGTATCATGTCGATGTGTTGTTGGAAAACTCTAGGGTCTCCATCCTTGTCGCGATCATCGACGACATTAAAAGCATTTGATGGATGAACATACACCCCGTATGCAATATTAAGTAACTTGGAAGTCGAACTGGGGGGCAAAACAATAGAAATCGATGTTGAAGTCATCGATGGAAACCTCGATTACAACATCCTACTGGGAAGACCCTAGATATATGCCATGGCAGCCGTTGTGTCGACCTACTTTAGGAAAATTGCATTTCCTTCCCAAAGAGGAATTACAATCATCAACCAACAAAATTTCTCCTCAACAGTTCACAAGTTACGGGAAGCATTCTGATGATCCATGGAAGCCCTAGTGCACTTCAAAATATCGGAGTAGGCCTACTAAAAGACCCCACATTAATGGGAACTTTTACCCTACCACCTCCAACAAACTTGGCGGAAGTGGCTAACGTAGGAACCTGCAATATGATATCTTCCATTCAAAAGATGTCAAAAAACGATGTTAAAATGGATCATCTGCAAGTATTTCCTCTAACACCACTGGAAATATTATAGCAATCAATGTTTTCATCATGGGAGGCAAACCCGTATCAACGCTCATCAAGCATTTGGATAGATAAGTCTAAGGAATATGGCACCCCTTCAAATCCTTGGTTGCAAGTACACTCTACAGACGAAGGAATCATTCAATCATTGATGATTGATGGGGCACCATGGGAAGATTACCACCATCGTTCCCATCTTCTGAACTAGAAAGAAGATAATTCCAGCAACCTACACCATCCTTCAGTATTTGACTTTCTGACGAACACTGTAAATATAGTGGATTCCGAGAGAAACCTATCCAATATCGAAGAGACTACTGCAATAAATATCTCAACCAAAACAGATGTTGTAGAGAATATTCATGTCAGCAAATCTTGTTCTTCTTCAGAACTGGAAATATATAGCGCTCTCTTTCGTGAGTTTAGAGATGTCTTTTCTTGGTCATATGATGAAATGCTAGGTATTGACTCGAGCATAGTTGAACATGAAATTAAGATGTATCCAGATGTCAAACCGGTATGACAACAGCTACGGCAGGTGCACCCCAAGAAAGTCATTGCCATCAAGGCGGAAGTTGAAAAACTCCTCCATGCTGGTTTTATTTACCCGGCTCCTCTGACCGATTGGGTCTCGAATATTGTTCCTGTGATGAAGAAACAAGGAACGATTAGAGTGTGTGTCGATTACAGGGATGTAAATCAAGCTTGTCTAAAAGACAACTACCCTACACCCTTTATTGACCAGATAATTGATGAATGCACCGGATGCGAAATCTTTTCATTCATGGATGGATTTTCCGGGTATAATCAAATAAATATCCGCCCACAGGACCAGTCGAAGACTGCATTCATTTGTCCGTGGAGCACATTCACATATCACAAGCTACCCTTTGGTTTAAAGAACGCAGGGGCAACTTTTCAAAGAGCTATGAACTATGCTTTCCATGACATCAAAAACATCGTTCAACCATATCTCGACGATTTTCCAGCTCATTCGCGAAAGCGGACTGATCATCCGCGGCATTTGAGAGAGATATTTCTACGTTGCCGACACTACAAGATACGACTCAATCCACACAAATGTGTGTTTTGTGTCATTTCTGGTCGTTTACTTGGTTTCGTGGTCTCCAAGGATGGGATTCGTCTCGACCCAAGTAAGGTTCAGGAAATCATCGATTTGCCTCCACCTTCAACCTTGCTTCAGATTCAGAAACTCCAAGGGAAAGCAAACTTCCTTAGGAGGTTCATTCCAAATTACGCCGAACTAGCTAAAGGTTATACTCGTCTATTGTAAAAAGAAGTACCCTTCGTTTGGGATCAGGTCGCGCAAGCTTCCTTTGATGCTTTAAAGCAATCTCTAATACAAGTGTCATTAATGTATGCTCCTGATTATCAAAAAGACTTTAACATGTATCTGGCTGCAGCAGATACGACCATAGCAATGGTTTTGGTTCAAGAGGATAATGGAATTGAACATCATATATATTATTTAAGTCGAAACTTAAATGATACGGAAATGAAATACTCCTACGTTGAAAAGCTAGCCCTAGCAATTGTTCAAACGATACAGAGATTTCGACACTACGTCCTCTTCAGAAAAACTACCATTTTATCAGATTGCAACCCCATGACTTATATATTGTCGCGACAGTTGCTGGGGGACCAATTTTCAAAATGGATAGCGATTCTACAAGAGTTTGATCTGGAATTCAAAAAATCCAAATCAAATAAAGCCCTAGTATTCGCGGAGTTACTATGTGATCTCCCATCGTCGTCCAACGATGCAACATCCGAAGAAGCAATCGTGGATGAAAATTTGTTTATGATATCTTCAAGTGATCTATGGTATGGAGATATAATCATCTATCTCCAGACACAAACATATAGGTCTAATACCTCATGCTCCGAACAACAACGTATTTGATACCAAGCGAAAGACTACGTGATCGTCGGTGATACCCTTTACCATCGCGGTATCGATACAGTTCTGGGGAGGTGCCTCACCCATGAGGAGGCCGAAAAAGTCCTGAATGATTGTCATTCAGGCGCATGTGGGGGGCATCAATCTGGTTATGCTACGACGCAAAAAAATTTGCGAGCAGGATACTTCTAGCCAACAATGTTCAAAGATTGCATAACCGCAGTTAGAAGTTGCCATGCTTGCCAAATTTTTGATAGTAAAACCAGAAAACCACCCACACCACTGCAACCAGTAGTTGTTGTTGGGCCATTCACCAAATGGGGCATATATTTCATGACATGTAACCCCACCTCGGCCGGGGGGCATGGGTATATCATAGTCGCGGTAGACTATTTTACCAAATGGGTCGAGGCGATGCCTACATTAAACAACAGCAGCGAAATGGCTGCCGTTTTCTTTTTTAATCACGTAGTCTCCAGATTCAATGTTCCACAGGCCATGTCACAAATCATGGATCACATTTTCGCAATCACATGATGGTTGAGTTGGCTACTAAATTAGGACTGTCCCACGACAGCTCCACTCCGTACTATCTGCAAGCTAACGGACAAGTTGAGGCAATCAACAAAGTCCTAAAGTGCATGCTGCAAAGAATGATTGGAGTCCATAAATGGGATTGGCACCTAATCCTATACTCGACCTTGTGTGCATACCGAACATCGGTAAGAAATGTGACTAGGTTTACACCTTTTCAACTTGTGTATGGTCTGGAAGCAATCTTACCTGTTCAATGTGAAATCTCGTCCCTCAAACTCGCAGTCGACCTTCTCCCCGGAACCTCAGAAGAAGAGGCTCGTTTCTTGGAACTAATCCAATTAGATGAAACCCATCGTGATGCAGCTTTTGCTAATGAAGCTCATAAGAAATGAGTCAAAGCACAGTTCGACAAAAATGTCAAACCTCGCGTCTTCTCAGAAGATGACCTGGTCTTACTTTACGACCAGGAATCCGATAAGTTGGGAGCAGGTAAGTTCAAATCGTTATGGATGGATCCCTATATTTTTAAGCGTGTATTAGCAAAAGGAGCCTACAAGTTGATGGACTATGATGGGATTCCACTGGTGCAACCTCGCAACAGGTTGTACCTCAAGCGTTACTATGCTTAATTCCGCGTAGTAATCCTTATGCTTTTGTTAAATTTTTGTTTTCGTCAAGAGAAATTATTTTGGTTAGGTAATCCACTTTTTGCATTCGTTGCAGATGTCAAACCTTTTGGAATCATTTGTTGGATATGCCGACGGAGCGAGTCGTAGTTCGCAAAACCTGTCTTCTGCGGCATGGGCCATTTTCGATCCCAATGGCGAGTTAGTAAGTTTCAGAGGGGTGTGTATTGGTCGGTCTACAAACAATATCGTTGAATACTGCGCATTGATAGAACTCCTCTCAGATGCCATCAAACATGGCATATGCCAACTTGTCGTCAGGCTAGACTCACAGCTCGTCATTCTACAACTCACTGGCATCTATTCCGTGCAGAATCCAGCTATCTATCGCATGTTCCTAAGAGTCAGAATTTTGGAAAGACAGTTCGATTTCATTCAATATCAACATATTTCCAGAAGTTTAAACGCATTGACAGAATCATTGGAAAATTATGTGTTAGATATACATTTGCGACATTTATAAAAAGAAGCATCACATCAATATATGCAGCAGGATCATGTAACCTAACCAAAATAAAGCTTCAAAAATCAAAAATATATACATAATTGTTTATAGTTTATACATAATGTTCTGTAAATAAGACAAAATCAGTCAAATGACCCAAAATGCAGAATGCTAGGGGGCACCCTAGTCTAATGATGCTGGTGATAGCAGGTCACCGCCTGTGCAATCATGCGTAGAAGCCTAGTCCATCGACTCAGCACTCCAGTAGTATGTCGCTGCAACCGCAGAGGCAACTCATCGGTCCTCACATCTAGGATACCAAGGGTAAGACCCTCGATCTGGTCCTGTAGTGCTAAAAGAGTCTCGACCATGTCAAGGTCGCGAAGGATGGCCCTCCCCACAGCCTCTCCTGCTGGAGCGGCCGCTGGGTCTCTACGGCATACTGCCGGTCGAATTGGTCCAATATCTGCATGAGCACATGAGTTTTGATTAGTCTTGATTAAAGAAAACATAAGAACATTATAAAGAACAATGAACAGAGATATGGTCAGAAGATTTACCCATAGCACCCCACTGCTCGCCGGCCAGCAGCACCAAATCTCGGTCATCCCAGAAATCCATGCCAGCATATGGAAACTTGGCATAAACCATCTCCTGACGATCGAACCACTCGAAGAAAGTATCAGAAAAGGAAATTTGAGGCTGGCCAGCGTGTCGAGACATGAGGTCAACCCATCTCTGCATCCGTGGTTCAATCGGTGGAGGTAGGCCAAGTGAGATGTACTGCAGCTGCATCAGTGGGATTCTCTCCAAAGAAAAAGCGGTCAAAATAGAACCATAACCGAAGTTCTTGGATCTTTCGCATTTCACCTTAGTCAGTTGTTCTTTCATCACAGAGAGTACTGCATCACACCAGTTGAACACCTTCAGTTCAAGGCATTCCAAAGCATACTACATGTAAGACTTGTTAGCTATGTGAAGAGCAGAACTACCAGCCAATCTAGAAAAAGTGAACAGAATGGTCCGCAAGGGCTGATCAATGACATCTTGGATATTGATCTTGCCGTCCATACTCGACTAAGATCCCTCTCTGCAGTGTCGGCGAATATACTCCCTCATGGACTCACCCCCACGGGAGGAGCCCGATAATGAGAGAGGGGCACCATGCCTCGATAAACCGGTCAGAAAATAGATGTCCATGACAATCAAGGGGATCGATTTGCCTCTAATCTGGAACACCTAGTTGATAGGATCCCAGGCATTGAGGAAATATTGCAACAAGCTGATTTGTTGCCTCATGCTAGAGATACAGAAAAACTTCAACAAGCCACAGTTCCGCAATGCAGCTACTGTGCCCGGATCATGTAAAGCAACAGTGTCCTCTTCTTCATGCTCGCTTTCTCGCCATGTAACAACCATTTTTCTCCGATGAATCTCTGAAAAGCAAACAAGAGAAGAGTCAGGATCTTCATTTGGTAAAAAATAGGCAAAAATATATGAGAAAACTGTGCAAAAGGTTTCCTCCTTGCGCCCATCGCACCCCAATAAGTGTACTGGGAGCGATGCATACTGACTAGTCAGTAAGAAGGCCAGTATGCATCGCACCTTTTGATTAAGGAAGGGTGCGATGGTGCCAGAGCGAGTTGTTAAAACCCCAGAGGCTCAGCAGAGCAAGGAAACAGGCTCAGAATTCAAGAAGAAAAGAATGCAATTGAAGAACACAAGTTTAGATCCTACCTGGTCCAAACGGCGTCAGGAATCGTCCACAGAATATTTCGGAATCAGCCGGTGAAAATTGGGGGGAAAGCACCTCCAGAGCTCCAACAAACCAAGTTCAAATGAAATGGTAAAATGAGAGGTAAAAGTCACTTTTAATTTACCATTCACGTAATTCGAGTAAAATATTAGTGTTCTTAACTCATTTATCAAGCATGTGTTTTCATTTCTAATCGGTTTGATGAAGCAAATGAACAGGTAGTACAGTTTTTGAAAGAAAAAAATGCTAATGGTGAATCAAGGAATCAATGACCATTATCATGAGAAGTTTTAGCGCATAGTTCAAGCTCGTTAAAAAATAAACATAAGCCATGAGCGAATGTTTCCCCCAGAGTTTAAGCTCATTAAAAAATGAACCGGTAAATAACCATTGTAAATGCCTTATCGCCAGCTTTTGAGCCTTGGTCGTGTTCTCATCATCACCTCCACTCTGTTTTTAGCCGATCATTCACCTCCATATGATTGTTTACCCTTTTGAGGAACATCTGCAAAGATTGATTCTATTAGCCATCCTTGTGACATTGTCGTGATTGGAAAATTCCAAACCTTACCTGGAATCAGCTGCTACCCGAAATCATCACTCGTTCCTCGAAAACGAATCTCCTTTAAGCTCTTTTCAACTGACTCGTAAAATATGAAAAGATTGTCGAGCGATTAGCCTCTTCAGCTCGTTAAATTCATCAGAAGTGCTATCCCTCCTCTAGATTTTAATCTTTTTGGACCTGAGGGATTATTACACAAAAAGATCGAGCGCTTGTCTTGTTCAAATCATTAAAACTATCGAAAATTCATCCCTTTCGTATTATTTTACGCTTTTTCAGACTTAAGGGATTATATGACGAAAAAGAATCTTTGGAGTCTCCTTTCCGTCCCTTTCAGACTCTCTAAAATTAAAAAGGACCGAGTTATCTTTGTCGTTAAACTCGTTAAAACCGAATAGCGACAAACTCATCCAAATGGACGAGAACGAGTTTCACTGTCGCTAGGCTCACTAAAATATAGTGACAGGTTCACCTAAAGGGCGGATTATAGAACAATCATATGTTATCCTCCTCAAGCTTGAAAAAAATAAAGAGGTACTGGTCAGCAATGACTCGGGAAAATTGGGAAGAAAACTTGAAAAAACTTTATTGGTAGCAAGTCGCTCTTGAACATGAC
>APFE031755425.1:1805-23224 GCA_000404065.3 Pinus taeda | reverse complement strand
ATATTTATACATGTTGAAGCATCCAATACCATGGACCGAAAACCATCGCGTCCAAAAAACATGTGTGAAAATCATGCACAAAACCATAGGTGGGTCCGCCCAACCTAACATAGGGGCCAAAACCAAAATTTTCCGGGGCGTTGCCCCGAACCCCATAAAGTGGGGCTACGGGTACCCTTCAAACCCCCTGTTAACTATGTGGAAAGAATATAACACAACCCAACAAAACTGAATCTGAGCATATGTTGTCGCATGGTTCAAGCTCATTAAAAAATAAACCAGGCCACGAGCAGTGTTACCGCAAGGTTCAAGCTCGTTAAAAAATAAACCCGCCACGAACAGTTTTACGCGAAGTTCAAGCTCGTTAAAAATCAGGAAATCTAGTGTCCATTCAGAGCTGCTAGTCCCACTAAGATGGGTAGCTATCTTAGAAACAAACAAACTAAAGTTATTTTCGTTTTCCTTTATGAGAAGTAGATGGTAGAGAAGTAGAGAGTACCAACCTCAGTCTTTCACTTGGCTCCTTGCTTGTTTCTTCTCCCATTTGACAGATCTTTGTCGCTCCTTGCTTGTTTCTTCTCCCATTTAACAGATCTTTGTCGCTCCTTCCTTGCTTACCCCATTTCAAAGAGTACCTGTAAAGTCAAAGCAGCATAATACCTTCAAAGTACAGGGATCTACAATCATAAACAATATAGGACCATATATATATTGACCACACAAATGCATATATCATCAAACATACAAGAATGTGGGAGGAAAACTTAAATCCTTTAATTGATAGAAAGAGTAGAAGAGAGGATTACAAACCATTGATCTAACCCAGCGTCATCCTCCAGCATGAAAAGCCCTTCTTCACCTCATGAAATCTTTAGATCACCCAAACACTATGATATTCCACCAAGAAACAACAACACTTCCTTACAAAAATACAAGATTCCAGCCTCTGGATCTCTGGGATGAGGGATCCATATATAGATGTTTGCAGGGGGGTGAGTCAGCTTTTGGGATTTTGATTAGTGTCCTCTCTCTGATAGTTCTTGGTTCCATATGGAGATTCATGATCTCTTACTCATCCCTGGGTGAATTCGGAGAGGAAAGGGTCAGAGGAGAAGTTTCTCGAATATTCCATGATCATCCACCTTGCAAACTATCCCTTCCATTTTTCTACTCTCGCCCATTGCAACCTACAGAAGGGCTTTTCAGTATGCATCGCACTTTTTTCATGTGGCAGGTGAGATGCATCGCACCCTTAGCACTGAGCAGTCTGTATGGTCTAGTTTTGACCAGTTCTGAGCAGTTTTCCATGGAGAACTTTTGGGAGATGATGTAATCAGCTGACCTTGTTCCTTTAGGGTATGAAAAAACACTTTTATGGATTCAGAAGCCCTTGGTTTATGGATATATATGATTGGGGTTCCAGTGCCCAAATATGTCTATAACACACATTCCTTCGATAAAGCATCTCAGGGTGTTTGGTTCCACCTATTATGCCTTGATACCTAAGGAACAAAGAAATAAACTTGGTGCAAGGAGTCATAAGTGTATCTTCTTGGGGTATTCAAATACCTCCAAAGCATACCATCTCTATGATGAAGTTAATAAGAAGTTTGTAGTATCTAGAGATGTGATATTTCTTGAACTTCCAAGGCTGACAATGTTGTTGAGCGACAACTTGATCACTTGGATAGATTTGTACATGCAAAGTATTTTCAATAATTTGATAATGAGATTCCACATCTTAAAGGGGGGTTCCTATACTGGATCAATCTATGGAATCTTCTTTTGAAGCACTTTCTCCCCTGCATGAAACTCTAGCCACTAATCCAGACAACACTTTAAGTGATGTGATTGACAGAATTGGGATACTAAATCTTGACTTAGCCCCAACTCAGTCAACTGAACATCCTGGGAAATCTCAAAAAGGTCCTCCAAAATGGCTGACAAAGACACTTGAAATTCTTCATCCTTATCAGGTTGGAAAGACAAGAACAAGGAGCTCTACTAGATATAATGGAGATGATGTAGATGATTCTGATTCACCTATTGATATGGATGTTTCTTATGATTTTTAATTGAATTTCTCCACGGATTTTGAACCAAATTCCTTCAAAGAAGTCACTTCTCATGATTAGTGGAAAGAATCATTGCAAAAAGAGTATGATGCCTTGATAAATAATGGCACTTGGAAGCTAGTTGATCCTCCATTCAGAACCAAACCAATAGGCTGCAAGTGGGTCTACAAGAACAAGTATAAAGTTGATGGCTCAATTGACAAGCACAAAGTCAGGCTTGTGGCAAAAGGTTTTTAACATAAGGAAGGAGTCGATTATGAGGAGAATTTCCCCCACAAAAAAATGGGCTACCATCTAGACACTCTTTGCCTTGGCAGCTCAGAACAGTTGGAATGTCCATCAAATGGATGTTAAAATTGCTTTCTTGAATGGAGATCTGAAGGAGAATGTTTTTATGTTCCATCCAGAAGGCTTTGTTGTGAAGGGTCAAGAACACAACTTATTCAAGCTTGTAAAATACTTGTATGGCCTCAAGTAAGCACCGCGAGCTTGGTACGAGAAGTTAACTTAGCATCTTTTGAAACTCAACTTCAAACATTATGATCTTGATGATGCAAATTTTTTTGTCAAGAAAATTGGAAAAATAGTTGTATATTGTGTGGTGTATGTAGATGATCTTTTGATGACAGGGAATAATGAGATCTATATTGCATTCATAAAGAAGGAATTGAGGAAAGGTTTTTAAATGACATACTTGGGGTATGTTCACTACTATCTTTGTATTGAAGTAACTCAACATCCGAAGTTTATACTCATCTCTTGAAAGAAGTACAGTGGAGATTTTTTGAACAAGTTTGACATTGCTGAGTGCAATCCTTTGACTAATCCAATGGAACAAAACTTAAAGCTCACATCCACTGAAAGAAAAGAATTTGAGGATGCAACAAATTATATACAACTTGTAGGAAGTCTCAACTACTTGACTACTACCAAACCATACATTTAATTTGTTGTTGGAATCCTCTCCAGGTTTATGCAAAATCCTTGTGAGGGACATTGGTCTGCTGCAAAAAAAGTTCTTAAGTACTTGAAGGGAACTCAAGACTTTGGACTTAATTATACACAGGTGGGCGACTTCAGCTTGATTGGATACTCTAATTTAGACTTTGATCGAGCTAAAGAAATTGGGGTATCTACTTCGGGTTATGCTATGAGTCTTGGATCAGGAGTTGTCTCCCAAAGGTCGTGCAATCAATCAGTTCCAATAGATTCCACAACTAAGGTAGAACATGTGGCAACAGCTAAAGCAACAAAGGAAATTGTGTGGCTCAGGAAATTTCTAGAAGATTTGCAGGAGAAACAAGTGCATTCAAATCCTCTCATGATTGACAATACTTTTGCAATAAATTTGGCTAAGAACCCAAAGTTCCATGATCAAATGAAGCACATCAATACAAAATACCATTTGATTCAACATCATGTTGAGGCCAAGACAATCCATCTACGCCATTTTTCCACAAATGAGAAGATTGCAGACATCTTCACCAAAGCGCTTAAAGAGAAAAGTTTGAAAAATTTAGAACAATGTTTTTACTCACCAACATCCCTTCATATTAAGGGGGGGAATGTTGACACCTAATCATTGGTATTAGGTCAATCCATGTAAAATAGTGTAAATATAAAATAAGGAAAATTAGAATATGAAGAGACACTGGGAGATGAAGCCCAATATTTAAAAATGAATTTCTTCCAATGAATGTTATGAATTTAATGTAGTCTAGAGTACAATTTTGAAAAACTTCATCACTGAAAGAAGAATAGCTTTTTGTTTCAAGTTCATCAAAAGAAGCACTTTCATAAAAAATACTCACTCTTGAAAAACATTGATTTTCATTAACGAAATAATATTCCACAAATAGGTAAAATAGAACACTAAATCTTATTTGTTTCACAGAAGAAAGATAGGAATACATAACATCAAGAACAACCAATCCTTCTTTTGATAGATCCACAAAACACCAGATGAACCTATTACCTTAATGCATGAAAACAAGAAATTTTCAAGAAGACACTTTCACGACACTCAATTGAACTAACAAAGACTTTATGAAGGTGTAAACAAGTGTAATCAAGCATAAAAATCAAAACTTATTCGACTTGGTGAAAGGAAAACTCAAATTTTCAAAAATTTCAGGTATGTGCACAAGCAAACAGGTTTATCCATTGCGCATATGCATTGTTGCTAAAGGCTCAGTGCACATATATAAGCTCAGTGGCTAAAAATAAAGTGTGCACTTCTAGAATTTTTCAAAAAAAAAACAAACAAACAAAAACAAAAGGAAACAAACAAATAAAACAAACAAACAAACAAACAAAAAACAAAAAAACAAAACAAAACCAAAAAACAAAACCAAAAAACAAAATACAAAAAACAAAGAACAAAAATAAACAAAAAAACAAAAACAAAAACAAACAAATCACAAAATCCAAACTTTTGATATCTTTCAGACACCCAGACAAGGCTATGAGAAAAGGTTCAAAATTCAAAACAAGGAGATGATGAAGAATGAGACGTTCCCCAAGTATGGTTTCCAATTTGTTAGGTGGACTAATCCTTCTTGTGGACAAGAAGGATCTCCCTAGATTTCAAACAAAACCTAGTAACAAACGTCAAAAGAATTGCTACCTTTCCTTAGCTTACAACTGATTGAAACATGTAATAAGCGAAGAATCACTTACCTATTTAACAAAGTGCTTGTTCAAGTCCTTTCAGTGGTTTCCACAACCATATTTTCCTCAATGTCTTAGAGGCTTTCCAAATTCTTTCCACACCTTATCCATGATGCTCCAAAAAAGATTTGCATAAGCAAAAACATTCAAAGGGATCAAAGAATCTTGCATATAACATCAAAGGTAAATGAATCAATAATCAGTTATAAACCATGTGAGTGATCAACGAATCTCACAAATAACATCAAAATAAACACAATTAGGAAAGAACAATTGCTTTGTGTTTAATTCAAAGGAGAACAAGCTTACAACCTATATGCCTTGATGTCACAAGCCTCTTCCCATGATCTCCAACCTTCTCCTTGGATGAAAATCCTTCTATCCCTATTTCAATAGTATAAGCCTACCTTCAATGGTCCTCCACAACCCTCTGGCCTGTGCTTTATTTATAGGCCAAGAGGAGGAGGTTTGAGATCCTCTTACTAAGGGATGAGATCCTCAAATGGTGGGATTAAGGATCCACAAAGAGAGGGAATTAGCTCCACGAAGAGAGGGGTCAAGCTTGAGTAAGCATCAACTCGAAGCTTTTTGTTGGGAAATATCCACCCAACAAAGCTTCTAGATTTTACTTTTTTATTTTTACCTCCATTAAGTCATGTGCATAGTCCATAATGGAAGAGAGAGTGCACCTTTCCACTGACTTTAATGGTCAAGTCTGTGTATGCGCAAAAACTGGCTAGGAAACCACACAACTACTCAAAAATAGGTTTTTGGGCCTTGTAATCCAGAAATTTCATTCTCTTTGGAATTGTTTAGCTTCTAGTCTTGTAGGAGAATGCTTTGTAACACTTTTATGGATAGCAAAAGATCCATATTGATAGTCATTTGCCTAATAGTGACAAAATGACGTGTAATAAGAGTCGAGGAAGGTTAATTGGGTGGAAAAAAAACATGTGCTCAGGTACTTGAGAGGTATATTGGCGTATGTATTGAGGTATGTCAAAGTTGGTGGAGTGGAGTTACATGGCTATATAGATTCAGATTGGGCAGGGAGTGCAATGAATAGGAAATCTACTTTTGGATGTTGTTTCATCTAAGGATCAACTATGATTTATTTGTTCAACAGGAAGTAGCACCCAGTGTCACTAAACCCAATAGAGGTCGAGTACATGGTAGTGAGTTTGTCGAGTTATGAAGCCATATGGCTTTGTAAGATGCTCTTTTTGGACCAATGAACACACTGAGAGTGGGGGGTGGATCAATGTAATAAGAAACTTATAATTTTAAGACTTTTACATCAATGGTTAATCATGCAATAGTGTATCATAGCAATTATTGTTGGCATTATGTTTCTGGTTTGGCTCTATGGTACAGGTGTTGTACTTGATGGCAACTCTCCCATGTGGCAGTTCTCAGTTCAGGCACTCAAAATCATGGAAATTAAGGTACCTGCAGGTAATCCTAGAAGAAGCTGCGGACCCGCAGGTACGCCGTCCAAGGGGTGTGGACATGCACGCAGGTGCCCCGTTCAGAAGGTGCGGACCCCAGTTTCAATCTCTCAAATGCATAAAAGCGCATGCACGTGGGAATCTTCATGAATGGTTCATGGTATTAATCCGACAGTTTTTGATCCTATGGTTTTGGTCCGTGGTATTGCATCTACAAATATTGATCCAAGGTATTGGGTTCATGGTATTGTGTTATTATGGTTTTGGACCATGGTATTTGTGAAAGGCTGCCTATAAAAAGGAAAGGAGATCTCTTGGCCACACACTTGTGAAATTTGAATATCTTAAGATCTGAAATTTTGGGTGTTTGGTTTTAAAAGCTAGATCTAAATCAAGGAGATAACTTAAGGTGAATCGATTGACATGTCGTGATCTCTCGAGCGCATGAACAGATCTGTGGATCTGACTGACTGTGGCACATTGAAGGACTATAAATTTGGCCCTAATTAGAAGTCCACAGGCGATCCGAAGGCGCAGTGCGGGGGTACGCAGCGCAGTAAAAGGCTCAGTGCGGGGGTACGCAGCACAGCCAAAGGCGCAGTGCGGGGTACGCAGCAAAGGTGAAGGCACAGTGCAGGACGCACGCAGCACAGAAAAAGGTGAAGTGAGAGGTACGCAGGAAAGCAGAAGGCACAGTGCGGATGTACGCTGTAAGTCATAAATTAAAAGTGCAGATCTGAAGAAAAGTATGCAGAGTAGAAGAATGACCAGTGCAAATCTGCGCAGTTCAGACTCAGAAGAGCTGCGGATATACGCAGGCCCCTGTTGGTGAAGTTGTGGTCTTATCTTGAAACATTTGTTGACTGTATTTTATCTATTGCTGCAGAATTCTGGGTTTAGATGTCTGGTATTACCTTTCTATTTACAGCATTCTGAAGAATTGGGTGATTCATTGGTTCATTGTATAAGGAGATTGGGTGATTTACATGTACTTGATGATTATTTGATGTTCATGGATCCAGTCTGAAAATTTATGAAACGTGGTCCTTAAAGAAGTAAAAGCGCTAAGGGGGTTGTAGCTCCCTTCCAGGAGAGACTGGAAAACGAGAGAGAGTTGTAGCTCTCTGCAGGTTGCAGCCTGCGTACTGGTAAAGGACTGCACCAGTACAAAACCATTGTAAAAGAAGTTTCTAATTGAAAGAAGATAGAGACATATTGCAGCAGGTGGTTTTCAGCCACATTGGGTTTCCACCTTATATTTGGTGTTCTTTGGTGTGACTATCTGTTTTTCTTGTTTCATGCTCATTATTATATGGTACTGACATACAAGTTAATGATCAATATCTAAAGATTAAGTTAAGGAAGGCATATTGAAAAGAATTTGATAATACTGATTAACCCCCCCTCTCAGTATTATTTCCAACAACCCATGGTTCGCAGACCATGGGATTGTATAAATAGAGCGAGGCTCTAAGTTGTAAGGAGAACTAATAGAGGATGGGCAGAAAAGGTCTTAGAGATTAAATCAAAGTGCAAAGTGTGTTTTGGGTCGTAGAGTAGGAGAAGGCTCTGCAGCTGAGTGCGCAGAGGCCTACTAGAGTCCACAACTGAGTGCGCGGACCCCTACAGTTAAGTGCACAGGGTGGAGTCGAGTCTGTAACCTAAGAAGGGAATAATAAAGAGAAGTTTTATCCAAATTCTGTGTATCTATTCTTGATTTATTACATGTATGATATCAATTGCAAATATATTGTTTATTTATTGCACGCACTTGTATGAATGATTTATGTTGCTAAGTGTACTTTACACATGCAAATAAGCTAACTTAATCAATTAACGGTGGAATATTAGTAAGAACTTAAGTAATAATAATGTTCGGCCCCCGAGTAGGGTTGTGCGAAGGCAGCATCTCAGGTTGCGTGATACAAATAAGTGCGCGCAGCAACGTGCGCAGGGTCGAACCACGGACCACTTAAAACCATCAGACATCTTCAGGGTGCGGAAACATGGTTCTAGCACCCTCCCATACTACTACGGGTGAGACCTCAGTTCGTGCTCTGCAGACTATTGCCGAAAGAGTCAGTAGTACCGGGATTTGTTTGGATAAATCAACTTTGAACCTGGGTCAGGCCCCAATAAGCCAGCAAATGGTTCTGTTGCTGGGATCGAGATCTGCATAAGAGATGTCTGATGTTGTGTCACTAGAATCTAACAAAGAAAGAGATTGAAGGGTGGTTGGACAGAAAGATTCACGAGTTTGCAGCACAAGAAAATAGGAATCCATGAGTATCAAAGTAATAGTGTTTAGATCGCTACTTATATATAGAAATCCATAAAATTTTCTTTGCATC
Organism: Pinus taeda; assembly: GCA_000404065.3. Lineage (NCBI taxonomy): Eukaryota > Viridiplantae > Streptophyta > Pinopsida > Pinales > Pinaceae > Pinus > Pinus taeda. Next base: position 14,680 of record APFE031755425.1, on the reverse strand, counting down.
CTTCCCCTCTCAGTTGTATGAGTGGATCGCGAAGCTAGCAGATAGTCAGGGAAGGTGTAGGATCAACAAACCTTTTGTGTGGACTCCAGAGTGGGTGTGCAAACTAGAAACATCAGAAGATAAGATCGTGTGCACTTTAGACCATTGGCTCAATCGAATTATAGGAGGGTTTATCATCAAATTCACGGTAGACATGACAGTCAGCTAGAGTGAGGCGGAATGATGCTTCCTCAAAGGACTGCGAGGTGAGTACATTAAATCTTTGAACATTTGGATTAAAATGCTAATGTGTGAATAGTGGGTATTGCTAATAAATTCATGTTTGGGGCAACGCGAAGAGGGAGGATCTACAGAAACAGAAGTTGTGAAGAATTAGAGACTAGTCCCTTGATTTCATCTCCGCGGGAGGGCGAGGAAGAGCTCGCAAAAGTTTCACCCAAAAGTGTGATCAGTCTAATAAGACAAAAAATTCCGTCCATACCACCTCCACCTACACCACCACCAGTTTCACCATCCTCACCCCCATCTTTGCCCACACCACCTCCGCCACCACCACAATTTAATATGGCAATCACAATAAAGTTTTCGGTGTTCGAAGGAGTAGGTAATGAAGATCTGGACCAATTTTGGTTCGTGGTAAAGGTTGTATGAGAAGCACAAGGATTAATAGACGACAACATAAAGAAAGCAATGATGGTAAGTGCATTCCAGGATCGCACACTAACATGGTACATTAAGCATTCTAATGACCATCCAAACGTGGGGATCACAGATATCTAGGCTGTGCTAAACATGGAATTTAGCAAGCCAAAATCAGAGACACAGTCGATTATTGGGTTTAAGGAAATTGTGATGCATCCAGGTGAGACCTCCTGGGAGCTGGATTAGAGACTGAAGAGTATGATTCACGAAGCCAACATGACCTTGACGGATGGACAACATTGTGCATGGTTTGTAGCATCACTAACGTCTCATCTAAAGACTACGCTATCATAGCAAAAGCTATCTACTCAGGTTGAAGCCTTGGAGATTGCAATGAGGCTGCATGAGACCCCTGTTGGAGAGGTAAATCCCCTCTACGGATAGAGGCGATCCCTACTAGCCCAGAACGGGTATAGCAACAATCAAACAATGCTACCATGCAAGTTCCTAATTGCAAATAAGAGGTAGGTGATGAAGACCTAATTGGATTCCAACGCTTTTGTTCGTAGAAGGGATGCCGCCCACGCTCCTTTGCCTTGGCCAGTCACAATCCTTCACTATCCTTGTCAATGGACACCTGCAGACAAAGAGAACAACACAAACACAAGCGTGAAATCTAATAAATGAAATTATACATCAGTCAGGAAGGACATAACTCAACATTAATCATTACAACAATGAGAGTGGAACCATAATGATAGTCATCTATTATTAATAATCAACAAAGGAGAATACAACCAGCATCCTGACGTCAAGTCCTCCTTTGGCTGGGTGCTTAGCTACACAAGTCTTGCAAAAGCTTGAAGGGGTGAAGGACAAGCTCTCTCTCTCTTTAGTGACAAAGTCTCCTTACTTAGGTAAAGCCTTATGGATACAAAGAAGGCTTCTTGCAACTCCAATCTTTTGATATCTTCCTTTCAGCACAAGTATTGCCACAAGAGTCAGAACTAGCTTTCTCAAGCCATGGAGACAAGCTTTTATAGAGGAAAAGGAAGAGATAAGGTCAATCCCCCACAATCATGGATTTGGCTTCATCACTTGGAAACTTCCATGGAATGGTGGCAAACTACTTTCCATCCAAGGAGATTCGAAGCCAAACCATCCTCACTTAACTTGGAATCAGTTTGGTGAATGAGTTGGACAGAACCTTCGGAGGTTTGATTAGTTCCAAAATTTTCCCAAAATGGTTGGCGCGATTGCGACTCTGGGACAGAGCGCTAATGGCGCGCCCTTTCAATAGGATTTTCCCCATTGGCGCGGACATAACACAGGGCACCAGCGCTAATGCAAAAGGGCTGTTTTTAAGGGCAATGAGCAGGAGATGTCTTAAGGGCATATGAAACTCATGTTTAGAGGTGAATAAGGCAAGTGGTTTCAAGTCTTGTCACTTCTCACAAGTCCCAGAATGGGTCCTCCAAGATGCGGGAGAGGGGTAACAGGGACGGTGACAAATTACTGTGTAACACTCTAGTTTCCTCCAAATTAAAATTTTGAGCTAAGAGATGTTGCAAGCTAGTGCAAAGTTGTTCTTGATTGGATTGCACTAGGGCTTGAGAGGGTAGAGCAACATTTCGGGGGATTTTTTGTTTGTTTGTTTGTTTGTTTTATTGTTTTGTTTTTGTGTTTGTTTGTTTTTTTTCTTTTTCTTTTCGTTTTTTGTTTTTCGTTTTTTGTTATTTTTTGTTTTGTTTTTCGTATACTAAAAAGTATGTGGAGGCACCTATTTCTTCTTTATAAGTTATTCTATCAGCCCATAGGGTATAAATAAGAGCTTTAAGCCAATTTCTTTGATTACCATCAATGCTTTTCTTAATTATCCTTAAAATGTTCTTAATTGTTGATTTTTCTAATCCATTACCCCGAGGACAATAATTTGAAGAATATTTTAACTTAATACCCTTTTGAAGAGAAAATTTAGGAAGTGAAACAATAGAAAAATAAGTTGCATTATCAAAATGTAACGTGCTCGACATACGAAACCTAGTGATGATAAATTGATTTATGAAAGATATTACCTGATTAATAATAACATTTTTCAATGCAATTACCTCCACCCATTTTGTGAAATAATTTGATGCAGGGAGAATAAATTTATGTTTCTGGGTAGAGTTAGGAACAATACCACTCATAATGTCAAGACCCCATTTCTCAGAAGGTTGCGCTATGATCACAAGATATATAGGCAATGCTACTTTCTTTTCTCTTCCTATGGAATTTTAGAAAAAATTGCATTTTCGAACATAGGCATGTGCATATTTAAAGAGTTTTGGCTAGTAATACCCCACGTGTAGAATTTTGTGAGCTATTGTATCACCTCCAAAATGACCACCTGCTAGTCCATCATGGAAATCATTCAACACTTTATCAGCCTCATGTTTTTTTTGAACACCTAAGAGACATAGAATCATAGTTCTTTCTAAATAAAACTCCATCTATAAGTTAATACTAATTAGTTTTTAACATTAAAGAACACCTTTCCTTTGGTTCTAGATGTAATGGTGTTGTACCATGAGTCAAAAAATAGTTTAGATCTGCATACTGTGAATTAGAAAAATTAGGATTTACACATACTAGTTGAAGACCTTGTGACTAATGATTATCAAAAATATTTTCTAACTTCAAATTGATGGTTTAAGTAACCAACTTACATAATCCTTGACCATGGACAATTTTTCATTCTTTATCTCCAAGTCATATTCTTGTAACACAATCACCCATTGAGCTCTTTTCTCTCCAAGGTCTTTCTTAATCAACAAATTTCTTACATCGGAGTAAGGCAGAATTACCTTGGTATGAGATTTGATTGAAAAGGGTCTAAAATTATTAATAGACTTGAAAAAACATAAGCTTATTTCTCAACATCTGAGTATTTCAATGCAACTCATGAAATCCAGAACTCTTGATCGTTATTGGTACTTCTACAACTTGATAATTTTGCTGAGTTAAAACATATGCATATGATTGATGAGAGGAAAATATATATAAATTAATTTCCTTATTATAATAAGGAGAAAACAAGGAGGAAGCTTGGATGATTACCTATTTAATAGATTCAAAAGTCTATATTTTAGATGCATTCCATTTAAAAGTTGCATTCCTCTTGATCATGTTTTATAAGGGAAAAACTATTTGTGCAAATTTGGAATAAAATTCCTTACAAAATTCATCTAACCTGAGAGTGATTGCATAGACTTTTTGTTCTAGGGAAGTGAAATTGATGAGATAGCCTTAACTCTATTAGGATCAATAGTAATTACTTCTTAAGACAATGAATCTTCGCAATTTACCTTCACATAATGCAAAAAATGTTTTTTAGGATTTAAAGATATCCCATATTTCCTACATCTTTAAAAAATATGCTTTATATGATGAATATGATTAGCACATTTTATGGATAGTATGGTGATATCATCAAGATAAACAACAATAAATTTATTGATTAAACCTATGAAAGCAATTTCCACTGCCCTTTGAAATGTTGCACCAACATTTATAAGACCAAATTGCATTTTTGATAAGCATAAGTGGCCCATTTGGTTCTGAAAGTTGTTTTAAGTCAGACATTCGGATGCATTAAGATCTTATTATAACGAAAGAATCTATCAAGGAATGACATTAACTCAGATCCCTCAATGGATTGTAGAATATGTTCCATTAGTGGTAACGAACAATTATCTTTCTCTGAAGCTTTGTTAAGATTTCTAAAATCAATACAAATTTTATTAACCTTTTTTTATTCGTAACTAGAACAATATTATAATCCCATTTAGAATGTCTTATTGGGAAAATAATCTTAGCATCTAACAACTTATTCAATTCAACTTTGATCCAAGGTTCCAGATTAGGATGTATTTGCTTCAATTTTTGTTGAATAAGATTTTAATTAGGGAGCATGGGGTTTGTATGTTGGATAATTGAGGTGTCATAGGTCTTAAGTGTTGGGTTGTGTTATATTCTTTGCACAACTAGCCCTAGTAGTTAAAATGGGGGGTTAGAGTTCCCCTTTCGTTGTGTCGGGAATAGTGGGAGGGCGGGAGCCCTCCTTGTCGGGGGGTTTGAGGGGGGTGGTAGCCCCGCTCTATGGGGTCCATGGCAACGCCCTGGGGAATTTTTTTGGACCCTATATTAGGTGGGCGAACCTACCTATGGTTTTGTGCATGGATTTCACACATGGTTTTGGGTGCGATGATTTTCGGTCCATGGTATTTTGTAGATTCGGTTAAAGGAACTACGATTATTTTCTAATCCAGGGTTAATGGATTGGGGTTGATGGATGCTTCGACATGTATATATATGTATTGTAACATTGAAAGGAACATAATGAAAAATCAATCTGGTAGTCCCAGTTTTGGGATCCAGGGGAAAATCTCTATGTATATTTGTTTTATGTGTTATTCTCTCACCATTGTTTATTTTCTGTTCTTAGAATTCGTATGCAGGTAATTTCTGTACGGGGTTAAAACCTACATTAAGATCATCGTATGTCCATGCAAAAACATCCTTATATCTTATGAGAAGATGTAACCACAACCTCCCACATTTACCCACTTTCACTGGCCTGTTGGGGTAAACATGAGTTGAGGGATACTATGACATGACTCAACCTCCTACGTATAGTTAAGGAAGTGGAATCGAAGAGCTGCAACTTTAATGACCTACCTCAGGAGTTACAAGACTCCCAAGAGCTAAACCACCCCTCTAAGTTCCCAAACCCTGAGTCAGATTGCATTTTCACTGACATGAACCCCCAATTGCATGCATAAGACTGTATCCATGCAATTATAGGCATCCAATCGCGTGCATAAGATTGTAAGGTAGCATTTGTAGCCCCAATTTCCCAGTTTTGTGCCTGCAACCGCGAAATCTGTGTGCCACCTTTTCAGGGCTAGACTTCAGATCACTACCCAGAACTAGATGAAACTTTCCAATACAATAAATGACACAAAGAAAAATCCTATAACATAAAAATTTATCAAGGACTTGGCCTAACCAAGCCTAACCATGGCATACATTTCATCAAACATATTGAAAACATGTAATCTATAGGTCATGAATGCATATTTGAACATAGGGATTTGATACTTATTTGAGAATAATCAAGAAGGTCTAATTCCCATTCACAACAACTGCAATAACATGTATTAGGTCATGCATTCAATAACCATTCATTTACCAATCGAAACATGTTAAGAGCCATAACTAGAATATGTCAGAAAACCATGCTTATAACCAACATATAACCAAAATAACAACAATGATAGAACAACCATCAAAGCCACATCATAATAAGTACATTTACCCATAAAATACCATGGGAAAACGAATCTTATTAAAATATGCAAAATCCATCCAAGTATGGGACTTCCACGTACCACCTGACCATAGATTGGGCTGAACCAATTTTTTTTTTCAACCAATCACCCCCATGCCATATTCCAAGCATGAATGTGGGATCTCATGGGAAGGAAAAAACATAAACAACCAAGAGAATCCAGAGGTTAAGCCACCTCCACCCTCACACTACCATGATCTCACCTAGACTGGTCCCAAGATCACAAAACCAAACCAGGCTTGGATGCATCAAAATTCCTTCACCATCCCTTAAGGAATTTTCTTGTCTCCACCCACCTATTGAGGGGTTCCTACAGAAAACCATCTCCACCCTCAACCCTTGGGATTTTTCCTGAGATCACCTCAACTGGATCCAAAACCTTCTTGCAATCCAAATCTAAACTAATAATGAATCCCATCACACCATGGCTATATGGAAAATGCAAGGTAAGGCTTAAACCACTGTCACTCCTAGAAAAACCCATGCTAATGAAAACAAGAGAACCAAATACACACATGCATATACCATGCATCCACAAACCAGCTACGAAATCACACATGCAACCTACTACCTGTAAGTATTCTTGTTGAAGTTGTTTGATCCAACTTTTCCTTGATTGATCCTTGTTTTCCTTTGGTTTCTTTTGCCTTCCTTTGCTTTTCCTTTCTTTCCTTTTCTTGCTTGCCTACTCCTCTTGACACTCTTCTCCTCTTTGAAACTAATTCCAAAGCTAAACTGACAAAAGGTTGTGAACTGATCCTCATAAGCCTTTTTATCATTGAGGCCTCTATTTTCTTCATTTTCATTTATTTTTCCTTCAATTTCCTTCTCATGTAAATCTATGATCTTTCACCTCCCTTTTCTCTTAATTTCCTTTATTTTCATAAATAAATGCCAATTAATTGCCACTTTTCCTTTCCAAAACCTTTGCCAATGCCTTTGCCAATTTACTTAGCCATAATAAACCAAAATGAACACCCACTAGGATGTTTTTCCCAACATTTAGCTTGGGATACATGTCCCATGACCTTGTTATTATTTTGCCTTTATTAACATTATTACATGAACTTTTAACCCGGGGCTGTTACAAAAGATGAATGTATGGTAGCCCTTCATATGGTGACAATCTAAGTCCTAGGTTTACATTCTTAGGATTTTGATATGTTCCAAGATTAATAACTTCAAAGCTTAAGCTGGAACTATCAGTTTTATAGTTTGTAGGTTTCTTAAACATATCCTTGAGATCATAGAGATCTTCTTGTTTGAAAACAAATTTAGGAATGGATTTCAAATTTGCTTTCATTTGGTGGCTTATTTAATTCTTGATTGTGAGAAGCTTCATCAATGATTTGCTCATCATACATTCCCTCGGATGTGAGGAAATTAATGATGTCTTCATCATCATTGAAGAATCTCTAGTTGGAGATATTGCATGTAATTAAGGGTCTAAAAATTAATTCAATAAAAAAAAACCTGGGCTAATTTTTTTAGGTGGAATAAATCTAGAAGCAACATTGGCTAAGAGATATGTGCTTGCGTTTTGTAATTTAGGAATTGGGCTAATATTTAATTCTAAAAAGTTTGAAGTAAATTCTTTAACAAGCAATTGATAATGTTTAAGGTTATTAGAGGCATAGTGGATAGTATTCTAACCTGTTTAATGACGATCTATGAATCACCAAGAACTTTATTTGACGTTCAAACTGTTTTATTTTCTCAATCCTTGAATAAGCACTTCATATTCAACAACATTGCTTATACATTGAAATTCAAGTATATAGGTAAGCATAGTTTTCTCCCCATTGTGATTCACAAAAATGCCTCTTGCACTAGTACCATCACTAGATTTCGACCCATCAAAATATATATTCCATAACTGATTATTTACAACTTTATTTACAGAGGTATTTACAATATTCACACATCAAGATGAATTTGTCTACGAAAAGTTTTCAATTTATGATCATATAGTAGTGGATGGAAAATGAGGCACATGTGTAGTAAAACTTCTGAAATAAGAATCTATACAATAATTTCCTATAATATTGTGTGAAAAGGTGACTAGTTCATTCTCCTCATCAATCTCTTTAACTATATGCTCCATGTGCTTTTGACAGTCTACTCTTATTCGATTAGGCTTCTTGTTAAATGGAAGCCATAGGTGAGATTAGTTAGTAGCAAAAAAAACTTTCAATTTCTCAGACCAATCTCTACATAGACGAAGACCATAAGATTATGGGATATCAACAATCACAATATCAATGGTTTGAAACACTTTGGGTTGAGGTGCTAGTCTTATTAAGACATCCTTAAGTTCACCCAAAACCTTGACTTTTGACCTATCAAGATGAATTATTTGAGTGGTTGACTCTTGGGGTCTAGCATTTATTTTCAAACATACATAGTAGGGCATGATATTAGAAGATGCAACAGAGTCAACTAAACAATTGTGCACATTCTTGTTAAAAATCTCAAAAGTCTAGAGAAATGGTGGAGTGTGTGAATTGGAGAAGGAGGTGGCTTTGCTTTGGTTTTAATTTTGGTAGCAACAACTGTTGAAGTTAAGGGAGATTTAGAAGTAGCATTTAAACAATTTAGTAAAAGTTTTTGTTGCTGCTTTAATGTACTAACCTCATATAATGAGATATTTGCCTTAGTCTTCTTCATTTCCTCGACAATATCATAACCTATACTATTAGAAACAACACATGTTTTAGAAGGTTACTTATTTGGAGTGGAACTTTTATCTACAGGAGCAAGAGGAGTAGATGGAACAAGAGTAAAACTTTTATTTACAGGAGATGAAGAGGTGCTTACAATAGGGCCTTTATTAGCCAAAATGTTACTTACAGAGCCTTTGGTTCTTGTTGTCACGACAAGAACCTCTTCCTCTTCATCAAACAGAGGAAAAATAAAGTCCTAGGTAGCATTAACACCAATCACTTCTTCTTATTCTTCCTTGTCTTTTGTTTTCTCTAGCTCTTCTTCCTCATCTTCTTCTTCTTCAATAGTTGAAATCTCATTGAAAGGAGGAGTTTGTTGAGCCGTTCTAAATGGTCTGAATGGTTTTCTTGAAGAGGAATCTTATGCAACCAATTTTTTGAGATAAACTACCTCATTTGATAAGGTATTTATAACAATTTCAAGTCCTTCCATATCCAACACACCTTAGTGCCCTTTTTCTTCTTATCTTCTTTAAATGTAAATTTTTAGCTGATTGAAAAGAGGGTTTCTTTATTTCCATGGAATCTTTCTTGGCTAAGGCTAGAATTTGTTTTTCAATGTCCATTATCTCCTTTGTATTTTCAACAAGAGAAATTTTGGCTGCTTGGTTGACAAATATAACTATTAATGTGGGTAAAGCTCCAATATACTATTCGACTTGAACATCCTGAACTGGATTCAAAGTACTTAGTATCTTTCAAAACTTTATTAAATCTAATATTAAAGTCTTTAACTCTTTCATCAAGATCCATATTGATATTTGGAATTTCTATTATTAATGAAGTTGATGATTTATCATCAACATTTTTTTTTAAAACAAGTCCTCAAAAGTATCTTAATTGATATAGAATTAGCAGGTAAATTGAAATACCAGGAAGCAACTTTGCCTTCAAAAGTATGAGGAAAAAGTCTAAAAACCACATCTTCTTCCTGAACATTATTTAAATTGATATCTAACATGAGAATATTGATATGTTACTCATGAGGTACATTATTATTAGGATTAACTTTGGGGAGCCAACGTTTAGGATGTCTAGGTAGAGGATGTTGTTGACCAGGAAAATTCATAACTCGAAGTGCTTCCCAAGGTCTCAGAGCCATTTTTGGAATAGTAATCATATGTGTTGTTCTAGTTACAATAATAATACAAGTGGTTATAGTGGATGATGAAGTAATAATGGATGATGAGGGACTAAGTGTAACAATGGAAGATATTACAGGTTGACTTGAAGAAGGAGAGATAGATGAAGATGAAGGAAAAAATGTTTGTGATGATTGTGAAGCCGAAGGGGTAATGATCAATGTAGGATGAGGGGAACTAGGAGTAGTAGTTTCATTGATTTTTGAGTCAGAACTTGACACAATTTTCTTTCGACAATGTGTTCCTAGTGGAAACTCAAAAGGTTTTATTCCTAACTTTTCACTTTGAGGTATGGTTATAATACCAAAACTCTTCAATGAAGATGTGATTACTTCCTTCTAAAGCTTCAGATGCTTGAGGTTGATCTCTTTATATTGAAAGACCTTATGAATAAAACTATGAATCTAAGGGGATATAGTAGGATCTTGAGGTAGAGGTGTGTTAACTAAAGGCTCACTGGCAGATCTGCATATAATACTAGGAAGTGGAGATATGTCTTCAAATGATTGTGTGAGTGAGGGATATGCAACTTCATATCTAGGGGTAGGAGATTTTGAAGGTGATCTAGAAGTTGTGTGAGAAATCAAGGGTGGAGATGAACTCTTTGAATGGTTAGTGCTCTTCTGATGTGATATTCTTCCATTCTATTGACAACGTAGAATCTTGCCAACATACATGGGGTCTCCTCGATATGAATTCCCAATTAGAGTTCACACTCTTTGGTATAGGAGCCCCATCCAGAAATGTGGCCTAACTGAGATGCACTTAATATTTTCCTTGATTGAAATAGTTAGTACAACACACATATACTTTTGAATGAGCAAGTAAGTATGCCTTATGAACTGTTCAATTGAAAATGTATTAAGTTTCTTTCATTGGAAGGAAACAAAAGTGAGTCTTTAGTATAAAAGTAATAGTACTATTCTAAAAAAGACACATGCACATACATATGAAAGAATGGTTAGCCATCAAGTGAAATAGTTCACATAGAGGTAACGATCATTGAAGCAGGTACTTCACATATTCAATAAGATGAGCACTAAAAGCCAATGAAATAGTTCAATTTTTTCTGTACATATGAATGCCAACATATACTGCAAAAATCCAAATATTAGTCTTAAAACATTCACAATATACACATGAAAATATGTTGGCTCAATGAGCTTCAAATATTATGCGAAAGTTCTAAGATACATTGATACAATGAAACACCACTAGCTCCAATAGTGGAGCGTTGAGCCACTACTTACTCTACAAAAGAAGTATTTGCCTCTCTAATGCATGGTTAGAGAAGCCAAGGTGAAAAATCCCCTCTTTGATTAATGAGGCTTCTTTTATAATAAAAGGAATGACCTTTCATATCCCTATGACTCTTGGAATTCCTCATGACTCTTAGACTTCTATTGCGACCTTTGGACTTCTCGATGTGACTCTTTTATCCATATGTGACTCTTGGACTTCCACATATTTAAATTTACAATATTTTCCAAAATTACATTGTTATTTTCCACATTATCATGTGACAACAACACGACAAGTCATAGCCATTGATGACTTGGACCCATGGTGACTTGCACATATATTTTTTTGAGAAGTGATGACACTGCCACTATGTGTTAAATACTCGTAACGAATATTGGATTGTTGTTGCCATCTACCCTCCAAAGGGTCTTTAGGGATCTTGTAGTCTTCATGAGTCACTTTGTTAATTGGGATCCATTGTTGTTTCAAATGTCGCAACATCGTGCCTTTATTTTCAAGATGCTTCCTTGGAAAATATTTCTTGTCAAATTTCCTCACAAATATTTTCCATGCTTCATTGAACACCTGGAGATGTAGATCACTCATGGAAAGCACACATTAGCCCAAAAATATCTTATTATATCATGATCTATGCAATTTTTTTGTCTGTGGATCAACATTGCAGCAAGGGGAGAGAGAGAAGCTTTTTGGGCACATGGCACACTTCCAAGAGGCAAGGAGGGGATTCACTGATCACTGAGAGTGTGTTGTGAACTACCCTGGGGAGGAGAAGGCCTAATGGGTGTAGAACGCAACTTCAAGGGACAATAAACATGATTGTTCACTGAGGATGTGCTATGTGTTGGGAAGGGAGAGCCAAGGCTACAAGGAGGGCACAGGGGGAAAAAACAAGGCACATGGGAAGGCCTCATTGCCCACTGAGAGTGCATAGTGCGCTCAACTATGAGATTGGAGGCTTGATTGACATAGCACACAAAAAAAAACAACAAGAAAGAGGGTTTGATGACTAAGGATGCATTGTTCACTAGGAGGGAGAGAAAGGGTTCATATGGGTGCAGAAAAAACTGAAAAGTAGGGTTTACACTAGGCCTTAGAAGTGCACTATGCACTCTTTCTTTCCTAGAGGGTAGGCTTGCAAAGTAAAAAAATGTCTAAGTCTGGAAGGGTGAAAACCTTGAAAAACACACTGAGTTAGGAGTGAAATCAAGTGCAACACAACTCAAATCATCAGTAAAACTTAGACATGACCCAATACTAAGAAGTATACATCAAAACAATAGTTAACAAACATTGTCCAAGTTTAACAAACAAAGTATGTACAGTTGCGACCAAAAGTGTTATTTTGTGGCTAGAAAGTGTACTATGACTTTAAAGTGTGTTATAAGGCTTCTTGATGATCCAATGACACTTAGGAAGGAACATGGACACTTGAAACATGTGTAAAAACATAAAGTGACACTTTATGATCAAAAGTGACACTTCACATGATAAGTGGTAGTGTTAGCACTTGAAATTTCACCTAGGCTGAGATAGACAAATCTCAAGGCTACATCAAACCATTTCACCTCGTAGCTAGCCCTACGGGGTATGAGAAGGCTCTCCCTGGTCAAACTCGGTGGATTTGTCAATAGGATGAGTTGACCAATTAGAAACACTGATATTAGGCTAGTAAACTGATAAGGAGGGTTGATTTAAAGTTTTTTGGGGTTTTTG
>APFE031755405.1:36574-58473 GCA_000404065.3 Pinus taeda | reverse complement strand
GCGTTAATGTAGAAACATAAGAAACAGGGTGCGAGCAAGATTGTGAAGAACACCTTAGCGATGTAGGGGTATCAGAAGATTCACCCTTTGTAGTAAAAATGGAACCAAGGAAGAAGAAAAAGGTAGATAAGGCCAAGGTAGTGATGTCTTTTGTCCTCATTGATGGTGAGATTGAAGAAATAAAAGAGAAGATATAGGAGATCAACATAGAAACCTGGGACTAGATCGATGGTCGCTGCGAAGTGATATTGACTGAGGTAAAATAAGTCATCGTGGCATTGAAGGCATTGCCATAGACATCGAAGAAACTAGAGAAGTTAACCCAACCATTGTAGCTAGAGCAAAGAATTGAAACAAATTTCAGAGTTAGGATGTTGGAGGAGTTAGTTGGAGCACTAAAGTTTGAAGAAACAGCAATCAAAGAGTGAGGCAAATCATGGCACACTGTATAAATGAATTTCGTTACACTACCCCTCCAGGCACTGCATTAATTTCACCAAGGTATCACCATGGAATTGCAGGAATGAGAACATCATTTGTTGTTGTTAAAAGGAAAGAAGGAATTAGAAAAAGCATCAATGAAGAAGGAGCCAGAACAATTGGTGAAGAACAGGGAGGAAGCATGGAAGCAACAAGAATAACTAGAGAAGTACATTTTTGAGACTTACAACATAGTTTTGGATGTGTAGGTATGTGAGGATGAACCACCAGTAAATAAGGTCATGAAGCTTGCCCTCGCGATCAAGGATTCAAATAATACACTAGATAAGCTGAAGCTCGAATACAAAGTGTAGATATCAGAGTTTCAAATAAGGTTGTAGCTAGTTATGCCACCAAAGGTTCAGGAGTAGAGACAAAATGACCTCAGTGCAACATTAAAAGGCATATATGATATGGTGACAGATTGTGGAAAACAACTAGATGACATGATGTAGATTTGGACCTCACTGTAGGAGGATCCAAACATCCTGAAGATCGAGGAAGAACTGTAGGCCAAGAAAAAGTGGCACAATGAGATCCTGGCAGCTGTGAAGACCTTACCATTATTACAGAGGCTTGCCAACATTACTGAAGGGAATAACCTCCAGACACAAATGGATGATCTTCATAGGAAAGCACAAATATTGTAGGAGAGGACTTAGTCATGGCAGAAGGACGCCCTGCAAATTTCATAGGGAATAGCCAATAGGGTGAAGGAATTGAAGAAAAGGGAGGCAAAAATATTGCAAAATAATGTTGGCCCTATTACAGAAGCTTTGCTGGAGGAGGTGCACCGAGCAGAAAAAATGATGACATTAACGGTCTAGCAGTACAACGTAGTGTACAATGGGATCACAGAAAATATCAAGGGAACCAAAGTTCAGTGACTCGGGATGAGTAAAAGGTGAGTGTTGGGGCCTTGTTGGGCATGGCCCAATTTAGTCCAAGTTTTGGATAAAATACCTTGGAAATGAAGAAGCAAACTGCACAGAGCCTACGAAGTTGGATAGTTGCGCAAATATCTAGGGGCTTTGGGGTGGGTCAAAGCCCCTTATTTTGTAATGGGTATTAGGTATTAGTCCTTTTTTTGTATATCCACGGTATGTGCACCATGGTTTGTGTAAATATGAAATGTATTTAAGGATGTATGATACCTTAGTGAAGATATAGAAAAATATACACTTAACGAATAATGCATAGATTCTGTATCTGTAATTTTAGTCTATATTTTGGGAAAAGAATCTATGGCTGAGTGTGTGGAGACCTTGAAGAGTCTATATCTGAGTGCAAAGGCCACTAGCAACTAGGTGCTTAGGTCAGAGAAGTGAATGTAATAGAATATTACGTTAATAAAGAAGAATTTTTGGCAAACTATTGTATACCTTTCTATGTTTTGTGTTCATTGTTATATACATTGTTATGCATAACTTTTGTTGAATTATGCGAAGAAATATAAGATATATTGCTATATGTTAATGCTATGGGTTTAATGTGAATATGTTAAGTTAATCATTTGCACGAAGTTGTATATGTATTGGAAGCGGCCACTGTACGGATATCCCTTCGGTTACAAAAACCTGGTTATGCAACCTTCCATAATTGCTTCAGGTGAGACTATGATCTTCTTGCAAGTTGTTGCCTAAAGGGATAGTAGTTGTGGGTTTTGTTGGTGTGAAGTACACTTTGAAATGGGCTTAAGCCCCCTCAAACCAACAACAGGAAACACGAGTTTCTAGTAGTAATATATCAAGTAGTATATGGAATCTATGAGCAAAAACAACATATGCAATAGTATGTGCATGAGGTAGAAACACATACTCTCCTTATTAACAACAATAAGAATATCACCATAGAAACCCTAGGTAGGTATGAAAAATCATAACGTAGCATGAGGCACATCATGAACTCCAAACAAACCATAATGCCAACAATGGATGATTGAAGTATTGGAAGCATATGAGATGCTCCCATTGAACACATTCCATCTCCTTCAACTTGTAGTGAATCGCTTCCACTGCAACCATTTCTTCCTTGCCACGCACAAGAAAGACAAGATGGAACAAGACCCCATATGACCATGACTAAATGACATATAACATTATGAATACATAGTTTCTACATCATTATACCCATGGTGCTTACATGGAAAATATTATTTTAATTTTGGCATACATGCCCATCTAATGGACCAATGACTTCATGGAATATTAATGACAACTATACAATGAGATACATGGCTGAAACAAAAACAACATCCATCAACCCATATATGGTTGTAACAAGATCTTTGGATAGACCTTTTGTTTAAGACTTTCAATCATCTCTTTCACCACTTTACTACCACTTAAAATCACATTCATTGTCAGAAAGGCCAATTTGAAAGGTGTTTTTATTCCAAGAAGATTTCACAATTATTACTTGTATAATGGGGATTTTTATTTTAAAGAATTCACGAAAATTTCCCAGATCACTTAATCACTTGAAACTTTGAGTTTGATGACATCCATTGGATATGTGACACAACATGCAATCCATCACATATTCGAATCTTATTAGTCAGGACAATCATTAGATATTCGATCCACAACCAATGGAATGAAGCGTCAGACATATGACACTCTTTCTGGACAAAAATGTTACCCATTGACTATCCAACGCTGCAATGTCATACTTCCTACTCCATACTGATGGAAGGAAGTGTCAAAGGGACATCACTCCAATCACATAATCTAGGTCTATCATTGATTATAAGGCGACACAATGCCGATCCTTCTCATTGGACTGAACTAACAAATTGTCAAATATATGATAGAAAACTGTCACAATTTTTTTTGTTTAATGTGATGGAAGGAAACATGGGTCCCATCTGATATTCAACACATGTGTGCCTCTCTATTGATGTTTCTTTCTTTGGATATCCAACGCATTTTAGTGTTACAAAACTGAATTCAAAGCATCAAAATTTTAATGGAACATCCTTCGGATATGTGACAAAGCATGCAAGCCATCACATATTCGAATCTTATCAGTTAGGACAATCGTTAGATATTTGATGCACAACCAATGGAATGAAGCGTCAGACATATGACACTCTTTCCGGACAAAAATGTTACTCATTGACTATTCGACGTTGCAATGTCATACTTCCTACTCCATACTGATGGATGGAAGTGTCAAAAAGACAACACTCGCATCACATAATCTAGGTCTATCATTGATTATACTATGACACCATGTTGATCCTTCTCGTTGGACTGAACTAACGAATTGTCAAATATATGATAGAAAACTGTTACAATTTTTTGTGTTTGATGTGATGGAAGGAAACATGGGTCTCATCTGATATTCGACACATGTGTGCTTCTCTACTGATGTTTCTTTCTTTGGATATCCAACGCATTTTAGCGTTGCAAAACTGAATTCAAAGCGTCAAAATTTTAATGGAACATCCATCGGATATGTGACAGAACATGAAAGCCATCACATATTCGAATCTTATGAGTCATGGCAATCATTAGATATTCAATGCACAACCAACAGAATGATGTGTCAGACATATGACACTCTTTCTGGACAAAAATGTTACCCGTTGACTATCCGACGTTGCAATGTCATACTTCTTACTCCATACTAATGGAAGGAAGTGTCAAAGAGACAGCAGTCCCATCGCATAATCTAGGTCTATCGTTGATTGTACGGTGACACAATGTTGATCCTTCTCGTTGAACTGAACTAACAAATTATCAAATATATGATGGAAAACTGTCACAATTTTTTGTGTTCGATGTGATGGAAGGAAACACGGGTCCTGTCTGATATTCGACACATGTGTGCCTCTCTACTGATGTTTCTTTCTTTGGATATCCAATGCATTTTAACGTTGCAAAATTGAATTCAAAGCATTAAAATTTTAATGGAAATTTTGGCCATTTTATGTGTTAGACAATCGATGTATGCACCGTCGAATATCTAACATTTACTGAAGGTTCGACTATTCTACACAATTCTAGCGATGAGTTGCTCAGCTCCAATGTGTTGGATAGTCAATGCCAATAAGTCACATATCCAATGAATATCATCCAGGTGGATATTTGTGGCCACCCACTTATTCCGCTTGGACCTCCAATTGGTTTCATCTGTTTCCTTGTTTATTTCAACGTAGACTATTTTTCGCAATTTTTCATGGCTTGCACTTCCAGAGAAATTTTGACCCCCTAAACAATATTTTTTTGAGGTCCACTACAAGGTTTTTCTACAAATCCTATAGTACTCATAGAGACCTTTCCAACAAGGTATCATACACGCTAAACAAAGATAATATGACCAAGTTACGACCCTGGGAAGTTAGCTGCCCAACTAATCACAACGAGGCCCACAAACGCTTGGCATTACATCTCTTTGGGTTAGGGTTTTAGTTGTTCATGATTTTCTCATGTTGCTCAATAATAAATAGGCCCTTGAGCCTCATTCTAACATAGTTCATAGGCATTTAGCCACCATATCTCTTCTCAGAGATAAGCTAGCATCACCCAAGCTAGTTTATTTCCATTCTATTTGTAATAATATTTCAATATTTTGATATTAATGAAATGAAATGTTATTTATGTTGCATCTCTATATTTATGGTTATATCTATAATTTATTGCATTCCTGTTTAAGTTTAGATCAATGGTATTAGAGTGGCCTTCTCTTTATCTATTTTTCTTTGCATGTTCCCAATGAGTTCAAGATATAAGGAGTTAGGGCTCGAACTGGTTGAAACTTTGTAAGACCAACCTCGCAAACCCTGAAAACCTCCCATGGCGGAAGAAAAGAAAGATGAGGGGGTAGGAGTTCATTTCAAGATATTGCTCGAGGAAACTCTTGAGTGATAAAGGAACACGATAATGGGAAAAAATTTCTCAGATCCTCTGATGGCTGCCCACAGTTGACACATCTTCATCCATCAACCACTTTGTAGGTGCCACTTCTTTTAAGGTACAAGTTAACTTTGATATTCCCATATTCGAGGGCCATATAGATGTAGATTCCATAGATAAATGGTTGAATTTGTTGGAAGGACATTTTTCAGTTCATGACTTTTCCAATTGAGAAACTATTACCTTTTCACTTCTCAAAGTTGCCCCACACATCAAGGACTGGTGGGAAACCTACTATGAACAAAAGGATGAGAGGGAATCCTCACTGTTTTTAGCCACACCCACTTGGGATTATTTTTGAGATGCTATCAAGGAACAATATTACCCTATTGGGAGCTATGAAGATAAATACATAAAGTGGACCATGCTATGATAGGGAAGGAACCAAGCTGTGTCAGACTTCACAAATGTTTTCCATACCCTCCGCATGAACTTGGTTATCAAGGATTCTGAGCGCATTTGGTACTCAAGTATCGTGATTGTCTACACAAGTGCATCTAGGATAAGATGGAGTTCCTATAAATATCCTTGCTCAGCACGACATATCGAAACACTGTGAAGATTGAGAAAAGGTTTAAATAAAAGAAGCGATACTTTGGATATGTGAATCCGAAGCAAAGAAATACATCCCCAAGCCTAAGGGAAAAGGCCAAAGCCAAGGCAGGGTGATCCAGGATAATCCAGTGAATCTATAAGCAAAGAAAAACACGACGAAGACAAAGAAGGACATAGGAAACTGGTGTGAGTTCCATAAGAGCTCCACTCAAAACACAAGCGAGTGTCGGGCCAAGTAGTCACTGGTGGCCAAGATGAAGGCTTCCGATTCAAATTCATGTTCCAACTCTGAGATAGAACCTAACAAGGGGAATGACAAAGGGTGTCATATCATTGATGCGGAGCCTAGTGCCATCGTGGATACGACCAAGATCCAAAAGAATGAGCCTAGAGATCTAGAGGAGGGGGAACACCTCTTCCACTCACAACTGTGGAATAAGGGTTCTCCATTTGTTGAAGCCCCTAAAATCAGGTCTACAACAAGGGGGATACCCACCCGGTTTGGACCTTGGTTAGCAGTTCCTTTTCCATTTGGTATAGTGGATCCGACTGGGGATATGGGACCAGTTTCCCAATATATGTGTGTGTGTGTGTTGAGAATTGATATTTCCTTTCTAATAATTCCTAAGTAAAATGATTTTATTCTAAGTCTATTCTAACAGTAATTGTATTCTAATAAACATAAATACCTAATTCTAAACTAACCTGGGATGTAATCTTTCCGTTATGCGATCTAAAATGATTTCAAATAACAATTGGTAATAAAGATCATTCAACTGTTATGAGAAAAGAATTCAATAAAGATAAACCATTTTGCATAAAAAGTTAGATGAAACAATTGTGAAAAACATATCACATAATAAGCTACTTGTATATTAAGCATAAATAAATAGTTATCACCGTAAAAAAGTGCTAAATGATAACTCAAGCATTCACGCATTCATATATAAATCACTGAATATGAATATCACTCTAACACATAGGCAGAAATAGTTAAGAGATAAAAGTACCATTTATAACTAGTTCTACTCATAAGCTTCAAGAAATAATGATTTATCTCTTCTTAATTCAACATCCACTAAGAGTACAAAAGTGCAACATCAGTAGTAGATATTAAACGCAGATATCAATAAATCCTATTCCATTCATTCATCAAAACCTCCTCGGAGGGTGCAATAGTCCATGTTCTGAGGACAAGTTTTTGACAAATTTTAGGACCCTTCTCTAAGTTCATGAGAAGGGTTTAAATACTACTAGCTAAATCTAAAAATAATTTATTACAAAAATGTAGGATGCGGTTTAAATGATCGTCCTCATTTTAGGCAAAAATAAAGAAAAATTAAACTAAAACGAAATTTAAAACTAAAACTAACAACTAATTATCTATTTATCTGTTCCTTGTAGTCTCAAACATTCAACATTTGCTTGAGGAGAGTTGGCTGGCCGACTTCTGATTTTAGCTGTCCAACAAAAATGGAATCGGCAAGAGCTGGTGCCATCTTCTCGGCAGAATTGATGATACATTTGAGAGTCATGCACTGGTTGTGTGGTTTTACCAAGTACGCCCAATAAGAATCCCAATTCAACTTGGTTAACCTATTGATGGACTCTGCTTTCTCTTGAGCTTTTTGTCTCCAGTCTGTCTATAGATGTTGTACTTTCGGTAGACATTTACATACCGCTTAAGTATATCCTTGATACAAACTACTAGTTTTAGGATTCAAGTTTTGTCTTTTGCCTTTAGCGCTTTTTCCTACAATTTTTCGGGCTTACAGGTGACTGAGTGATTAGAGACTTTCCATCTTGAGGGGTTTTGCCTGGTGAATCGTGCATCGGAAACTGCCTCTATTTCTCGATCCGGGCTTTCCTGGTGCAATTTTTGCCTCTTGCGTGCTTTTTGTTAGAGGATATAAAGCTTAAATTTTGTGAAAACAATGACTCCATGAGTTCATAATTCTGAGCTTTAAATTTTCTATACATGATATCAACATTATCTAGTACCCATTTAACCATGTCCGTGTATGGAAGAATTTTGGGCCTTGTCGCTATCTGGTACAAGAAAGAACATGATAGTTCTATAATAGACACCTCAGACGGCCCATGTGAGCCTGAATTAGCTGTAACCTCCATCATTTTGGGATTTTCTTTCTTGAGTAGACTATACATGCCTTCCCAGGTAGTAATACCGACATCTTTGTTGTAGGTGGTGTCCGTGTACAAGGGCATCATTTCTTTATCTTCAGAAATTGGAGCTTTACCCTTATTTCCCATGATATTCTAAACACTGCTATGTATACTTCTCTACTCTTTGCTACTACAGTTTACAAATAAGGTGAGGATAATGATAAGGAAAAGGTGACAGGAGAGCTTTAAATGCTGAAAACATATAAAATATACCACCTTACATGAAATGGCTCCTCGATCAGATCAAAACCATATTTCATTAATGATTGCCAACTGACTTATGAATTAACATTAACGCACATAACTGGGCATCGATTTATGGAAAATTCTTTTTCGAATGGCGAGCCATGTAGATCTGTGATGAGGCGATTTTGCGATTTGATTCGCAATATCGCTAATCGCAATATCGCAATATCGCGGAATCACAATATCGCAGTATCGCAATATCGCTAGTTCATATCGTATGACAATAATCCACTAATGTGTTTTCTGCCAAATGCGATTTGTGATATGCGCCATCACATATCTACTGTTTGAGGTATTTCAGTTTTAAGTGATATTGGAGGGATGCGATGTGATGAGGGTCTTTTGATGCATGATTTCGCATCGTAATTTCGCAACTTTAAGATTCTGCTTGTAGGAAGGCATTCATTACCCTTTTTTGCGATGCGACGTGTTTTAAGGAGTGATTTTATTCCAACTTATCATAAAACTTAAGTCTTATAGATTTTTTGAGGGTATTCTCCTAAGTTTATGATAGTAAGTTTTATTGAAAAAAGGAAATACAAGCACTAATTAATTTTTTATAATTTTTAAATAAGGGTCCCCACTTATTTTGTATTAGTGATAAAACTAAATAAGAAGGGGGGTTGTTTCTGGCCACAACAATTGGTGATTCACTTAGAAGAACAAGTGATCTCTGCTTTTCTTTTGAATTTTCTAAACTTCCAAAACAAAAAAAATTCAGAAAATCAAACTTTATTATAGAAAGATAAAGTACATCATGCTTCAGCTGTCAACGATAGTTTGTTTCTTCTATGTTTAACTTTGGTTATTTACTTCCTAAAGTTAGTCATTGTATATACATCAGTCACTACTTGGTTTATAAAGATAAAAATAAATACTTCTCTGTAAATCAGTTTTAAATATGCTCATTTGCCGTAGGTAGAGCCTCTGCGGCGAGCAGGAATTTATAGCCTCGACAGGATTACTCGTTACCCAACAATGATCCTGTATCCTACTTGGAGAAATATACAATTTTCAAAGAGAAATCCATATCCACACTTATTTCTTTTATTTTCTTTTAATCCTTAAAGAACAATGCCTTGGTTTGGTAGCCAAATTATGGCAGTGTCATTCACTTGATTTATAACTTTACTGAACATGCTGGCTTGTGATGAGACCCCTTGTCTTTTGATTGCAACAATCTTGAGTCATTGCCCTGTTGTGGTATGCAGTTTTGGCAAAGTCAGCAAGCTATAATAGCTATGATCATGATAAGTTAGCTCGTGATTAGACCAACTATTCTTTAAGTTAAAGTGTATTGTTGGATTATTCCCTGAAGCTTGTAATTCTCTGGGTGGGGAGGAAGTCATTGTTTCCTTAAGAATGGCTCTGGATGACAATGGTAGAGTTTTTGGAAAGAGCGTTTCTATAGAGACTCTTCATTTTGTTATTGATACCTTTAATTTGACTGATATAAAACAAATTCCTACTGAAGGTCGCTTTTTATTAAAATTTACAAGGTTGAAACTAGTATCATTTTTAGGCTTATAACCTTTGACTATATCTTTGAATAATAATGACCAATTTTCTAAATCATTTCTATTTATACAAGTAACAAAATCTAAAAGAAATACTTGTCTTTTTCATGAATTCCAAATTTAACCATTTACAACTGGGTTTATTATCAAAATAAAGGAAAAACTAATTTACAAAAAATAGAAGAAAAATCTTCTATGGAAAGTATTTTTTGAGGATCTGCCCTTTAACAGGTAAAGACTCTCTTTTTCCTGTTAAATCATGTAACATAAAAGTAGATGGACCTATGATTTCTGCAATTTGGAAAGGGCCAAGCCACATTCATTGAAATTTTGTATGTTTGCCCTTTTCTTCATGAGCCTTGTCCCATTTTACAACTAGATCTCCAATTTGAAAGTCTTTTCTGGATATCATGTTTGAATCAAAAGAAGATTTTACCAATACTTGGTGATGAGCATGAGTTATTTTAGCCTATCCTCGTTGTTCTTCTAGCTTAAGTATTTCTACCTGCCTTAGTTGTACGAAAGAAGTTGGTGTTTCATCAATATATTGAATTAAGGCCAAAGAGGGAATCACTAGATGAGTTGGGAGGACCACTTCTTTCCCATAAACTAAATTAAAGGGATAAGTGCCAATGGAGGCTTTCTACGTTATTCGGTCTACCCATAGAGCATATATTAACGAGTTGTGCCAATTTTTTTGAGTTTGATCAATGGTTCACTTAATGATTCTAATTAAGTTTTTATTCGTAGATTCAGATAATCCATTCCCCTGTGCGTAATAATTGGCAAAGTATTTAAATTTAAAACCTCTTTTGAGTGAAAATTCAATCATAACATTGCCAGAAAAATACAATGCATTATCAAACATTAAAGTAGAGGGTAAACCAAACCTGGTGATTATGAACTGATCTATGAAATCGATAATGTGTTCTGCATTAGTTGTTTTGAGAGGAACCGCTTCTACCCATTTAGTAAAATAATATTTAGCTGTAAGGATATACCTTTGTTGTTTAGAAGAGTGAGGAACAATCTCACTTATTATATCCATTCCCCATTGATCAAAAGGTTGCTCAATGTTGTCTGGTTGCAAAGGAAATGATGGTTTCTTTTGTCTTCCTGCAGTAGTTTGACAAACTTGACATTTCTTTACGTAGCTATGTGAGTCTTTGAATAGTGTAGGCCAGTAATAGCCTATGCGCAAGATTTTATGTGATGTAGCATCTCCAGCATAATGTCCACCTGCTCATCCATCGTGGAGTTCCTGTAATGCCTTTTCAGCTTCAGATATCTCAAGACATCTAAGGAGAGCAGAATCATAATTCATCCTAAAAAGTACATCGTTCACGAGCTGATATTGGTTAGCCCTCATCCTTAGAGCTCTTTTCTTTGTATAATCGAGGTTTGAAGGGGCATATCCATTTTTTAAATAAAATATGATATCAGCGTATAATGATTCAACATCATTTAGGCTTACCTCATACATTTGTATCTCTACAGATGGTATTTCAGAAATAAGCGATGCTCCAGCCAGCATTTTGCAAAAGCCTTGAACTTTTACAATATTTGTTGGTTTAATTTCAACGTTGTATTCTTGTAAGCTAGTAACCCAATTGGCTCTTTTCTCACCCACATCTTTCTGTATTAAGAGATTTCTTACCGCTGGAAACGGTACTATGATTTTTGTATGGGTTTTAAGCAGAAAGGGTCTGAAATATTTAATCGCTTTGAAAACAGCATCAACTTCTTTTTAGACGTCTGAATAATTTAATTCAACCCCTTGTAGATGTGAACTGAATAAGACAATTGGGGCTTTTGCCTTATCTTGATTTTCTTGAGTGAGTATCGCAGCATATGATCTATTAGAGGCAAATGTGTATAAAACGAAAGGGTCAGAAAAATTTGGAGTTACTAAAGATGGAGTGTTAACCATTGCTTGTTTAATCAAATTGAATGCTTCATATTCGTCTTGGCCCCATTTGAAGATTGAGTTCTTTTTAATCATCACTTGTAAAGGAGATACGATTCTTGAAAAATATGGAATGAATCTCTTTACAAAATTAATCTGGCCAAGGAAAGATTTCATAGCTTTCTTGTTGTGAGGCAAGGGTATTTCAGAATTTTCCTTGATTCTGTCGGGATCAATATGGATTCCAGATTTTGACACTATAAATCCAAGGAGATTTCTTTCACTTAATGCAAAAAAGGAATTTTTTGGGTTAAGTGAAATTTCATACCTTTGACAACGTTGGAAGATCTGTTTTAAATCTCTGAGATGATTGCTTTGCTTCTTAGAATATACAGTTATATCATCCAAGTAGATTACTACTGATTTTTTTACTAATCCCTTAAAATGCGATGTCCATGGCCATTCGAAAAGTGGCTTCAGCGTTGATCAAATCGGAAGGCATCTTTTGATATGCATAAGTACCCCATTTGGTTCTGAACGTGGTTTTTAATTGATCGTCGAGATGGAAAAATACTTGGTTGTAGCCATAGAAACCATCTAAGAAGGACGTTAATTCTGACCCTGCAACTGCCTGTAATATTTGCTCCATGGGAGGCAAAGGAAAATTATCTTTTTAGCAGGCTTTGTTAATATTTCGAAAGTCAATGCAAATTCTAATGTCCCCGTTCTTTTTTCTTACGAGAACCATGTTGGAAACCCATTTAGAATGTTGAACGGGAAAAATGATTTTGGCTTTCAATAACTTATTGAACTCAGATTTGATCTGGTTTTCTAAATTAGGATGGATCTTTCTTAGATTTTGCTGCACAGATTTTTCATCGTTTATCATTGGGATAGTATGTTGGATGATGGAAGTGTTGTAAGTCTTAAGTTCATCGTAGTTCCAAGCAACGACACTTTTGTATTGTTTCAAGAGACAAACATACACTAACATTTCTTCAGGGGTTAGGCCAAGACCTAGGTTGATATTCTATGGCTTGGTATCAGTTCCTAGATTTACTAATTCATAGTTTAGAGTTGAACTTTGAAGTTTTGAACTGGTAGATCTTTTGAATCGATCTTTCAAATCATATAGGTCTTCTAATTTGACTAGTGATTTTGGCATAACATTATTAGTGCTATCTTGTTGCAATTGTTTGTCATGTTCATCCTCATCAATTATCTGATTAGTGTAAGATCCCTCTGATGTGAGGAAACTTACAATATCAATATCATTGTTGAAAATTCTCCAATTGGTAATGTTATCAAGAATCGAGGGTCTAAATATTAATTCAATCAAAAATATGTCAAGGCTATAGTCTTCGGAGGGAATGAGCTTGGAGGCTACATTTTCTAAGAGGTCCGCACTAGCATTCTAGAGTCTGGGAATTGATGAAATATTGAATGCTATAAAATGTTCAGTCAGATCTTGTACTAAATATTGGTAATGCTTTAAATGACCTGATAGACAATGTATAGTATTATGTACCTGTCTGATTACAATTTCAAAATCTCTGAAGACTTGTAAATATTTGATGTCTAATCTGATTGCTTTGTATAATCCTTGGACTAAAGCCTCGTATTCTGTAGTGTTATTGGTGCAATCGAACTCGAGTCTACAAGTAAGCATAGTTTTGTTTCCTTCTGGACTAATTAGTACGCATCCTACGCCTGCTCCTTCATTAGACTTAGAACCATCAAAGAATAAGTTCCAAAATAAAGATTTATTTATAGGACTATCTACAAAATTAATACATTTAGAACTATCTGTTTGAGAAAACTTTTCTACTTGAGATAAAATAGAATGTTCTAAGTAATGTGAAGTATGAGCATTAAAATTTCCTAAGAAAGAATCAACATAATAGTTTCCAATAATATTGTTGTTGTATGCTACTAGTTCATTTTCCCCTTCCAATTCTATTACTATGTATTTTTGATGTCTTTCTCGCTCAACCTTTATCTGATTTGGTTTACCATTGTAAAGGAGACACATGTGTGACCAATCAGTAGCAAAGTATCCATGAAGTTTTTCTGACCAATCTCTGCTAAGAATTAAGCCATAATATTCTGGAATATCTGCAGCTAAAATGTCAATAACTTGACATACCTTTGGATTATATGACAGCCTTATGGTAACTTGATTTAGTTCACCGATCACTTCAACTTGCGACCGATCCAACTAAACTATGCACACTGCAGATTTCTAAGGTTGAACGTTAAACTTTGCACATATCGATTTAGATAAGATATTAGATGAAGCTCTAGAATCAACTAAACAATTATGCAAATTTTTGTTGAAAACTTCATAAGTAAGAAGAAATGGGGGCGTATGACAACTTGACCTTCCTCCAATGAAAGTGATATCATTTGGATCAACTTTATTAATCACATTAGTTGGAGGCCTTCCCATCTCATGAGAAGCTTGCGAGATTACAATGGCGGGCAGAGGTGCAAACGGTACTGCATGTAAATCTTTCAAAAGTAGTTTTTGTTGATGTTTTAACTTGCTCAATTCATAAAACGTTACGTTAGCCCTAGTCTTCTTCATGTCTTCTATGATATTATACTCCATTTCATTTGAAACAATCAATGTTTTAGATGGAGTTGGTGAATCTGTTTGGACTGGGCTTGTTTGAGTCGCTTTGGGTGACGTTTTCTTTGCTATGACTTTATCCTTATGCATTGAGCTTGTACTTTTTGGCTTAGGAGTAGGTTGAGGAGGATCAAGTTGATTTCTACTTCAAGTACTAACTGGCGATGCCTCTTGATTCTCTTCATCTGGGAGGATGAAATCCCACATACCTTGTACTTCTACAACTTCTTTTTCATTGGTAGGCTCTTCAGTAATAATTTCCTCTTCTTCTTCTTCTGATTCAGCACTTGTAATAGCATTGGGAGGCTTTGAATCAGTTGAAGGATTTATTCTATAAGGTTTGTAAGGATTTTTAGAAGAAGTCTCTGCTACTTGTTTCTTAATGTCAACCATTTTGTTAGACATGGTTTTCAAAACTTTCTGCAACCCTTCTAAATCGAATGGATCTTTCGATTGTTTTTTCTTGGGGTCTTCCTTAAAAGTAACCTTCTTAGATTTTCGCTCACCAACGACATTTTTCTTTTCTAGGGCTATGGTATGTTTCTCTACCGCTATTGCTTCCTTCATATTGTTAGCTAAGGTCATTTTATTAGCCCTATCAATGAAGATTGCTATGTTTGATGGTAAAGCAAAAATGTACCATTCACTTCGCACTTCTTCGCTAGGCTTGGAAGCAGTAGGAATTTTGTTCAACAGTTTATTGAAACGTGAATTAAAATCTTTGATAGGTTCTTTTGACTCGGCCCTAAGGTTAGACAAGTCATTGATCAACGTCACAGTAGACCTGTCATCACTGAACTTAGTAAAAAATCGTTCTTGGAAAATATCCCAACTAGTGATATATCCAGATGGTAATGAGAAATACCATGATCCGGCTGCTCCTTGCAAAGTGTAAGGGAAGAGCTAGATGGCAACGTCTTCATTAGTAACTCCATTGAGATTTTTAGATAACAAAAAGTTGTTTATATGTTCTTCCGCTAGCATGCCTACTTTAGGATTAAACTTCGGCAACCATTTTTCAGGATGGGCCAGTAATTGACTCAAGGGTGCAGACATTAAGACTACCCCTGGGTTATTCCATGGAGATTGGGTCATCACTAAACTACTAACAGATGATAGCGTAGAAGATGATCCCTGTAGTTGGGAAGATGAAGATATTATAGTTCTAGATGATTGAGAAGGAGATGTGGAAGTTCCAGTGGAATGGTGGACAATAATCTTAAGTGGGGGGGCTGGATGGTTGACTTCGTAGTGGAGAGGTTGAGATGGAAGATTATGATGAAAAAGTCTCGCTATTAGACCCTTTCGGTGATTTCCTTGCTCTCTTCCTTGTAGGTAGAGGTAACTTAGTTGGCTCAATACCAAACTTTTCGCTCTTTAATCTAGTGAGAGCATGAGCAGGGTTATATTGCGAAGTTACACTACCTTGATATTTATCAGATCTTTGGGGTGATATAGAAAATCGCTGAAGTTTATGAATCAAAGATTCAACTTTAGGAGGTTCAATGGTAGATTTCTCTAGAATATTCGGGTTTGTGGTAGTGGTTGTTGTTCTTTCGACTTCTTGCTCAAGGTTTAAAGATTCTAAGTATGATGGAGAAGTCGGTGGAGATGGTGAGGGCGATTTACTCTCAGAATAGTATTTAGATTTAGATTTACTTTCCATTCACAGTTCGGGGCCCTCCTTCTAGTGCCAAATATGTTGAAGCCCTGAAAATTGGGTCTACAACAAGGGGGATACCCACTCAGCCTGGACCTTGGTTAGCAGCTCCTTTTCCGTTTGGTATAGTGGGTCCGACTGGGGATATGGGACCAGTTTCCCAATATATGTGTGTGTGTGTTGAGAAGTGATATTTCCTTTCTAATAATTCCTAAGTAAAATGATTTTATTCTATGTCTATTCTAACATGCAATTGTATTCTAATAAATAGAAATATCTAATTCTAAACTAACCTGGGATGTAATATTTCTGTTATGCGATCTAAAATGATTTCTAATAATTAGTGGTAATAAAGATCATTCAACTGTTATGAGAAAAGAATTCAATAAAGATAAACCATTTCGTATAAAAAGTTAGACAAAACAATTGTGAAAAACATATCACATAATAAGCTACTTCTATATTAAGCATAAATAAATAGCTATCACCGTACAAAAGTCAAGCATTCACGCTTTCATATATAAATAACTAAACATGAATATCACTCTAACACATAGGCAGGAATAATTAAGAGATAAAAGTACCATTTATAACTATTTCTACTCATGAGCTTCAAGCAATAATGAATTATCTCTTCTTAATTCAACATCCACTAAGAGTACAAAAGAGAAACATCAGTAGTAGATATTAAACGCAGATATCAATAAATCCTATTCCATTCATTCATCAAAACCTCCTCGAAAGGTGCAATAGTGCATGTTCTGAGGACAATTTTTTGACAAATTTCAGGACCCTTCTCTAAATGCATGAGAAGGGTTTAAATACTACTAGCTAAATCTAAAAATAATTTATTACAAAAATGTAGGATGCCGTTTAAATGACCATCCTCATTTTAGGAAAAAATAAGGCAAAATTAAAACTAAAACTAACAACTAATTATCTATGTATCTGTTCCTTGTAGTCTCAAGCGTTCAACGTTTTCTTGAGGAGAGTTGGCTGGCCGACTTCCAATTTTAGTTGTCCAGCGAAAATGGAATCGACAAGAGTTGGTGCCATCTTCTCGGCAGAATCGATGATACATTTGAGAGTCATGCACTGGCTGTGTAGTTTTCCCAAGTACGCCCAGTAAGAATCCCAATTCAACTTGGTTAATCTGTTGATGGAATCTGCTTTCACTTGAGCTTTTTATCTCCAGCCTATCTATAGATGTTGTACCTTCAGTAGACATTTACATACCGCTTGAGTATATCCTTGATAAATGCTACTAGTTTTAGAATTCAAGTTTTGCCTTTTGCCTTTAGTGCTTTTTCCTAAAAGATTTCGAGTTTACAGGCGACTGAGTGATTACAGGCTTTCTATCTTGAGGGGTTTTGCCTAGCGAATCGCGCATCAGAAACTGCCTCCGTTTCTCGATACGGGCTTCCCTGGTGCGATTTTCGCCTCTTGCGCGCTTTTTGTTAGAGGATATAAAGCATAAATTTTGTGAAAATAATGACTCAGTGAGTTCATAATTCTGAGCTTTAAATTTTCTATACGTGATATCAACATTATCTAGTACCCATTTAACCATGTCCGTATATGGAAGAATTTTGGGCCTTGCCGCTATCTGGTAGAAGACCATGATAGTTCTGTAATAAATGCCTCAGAAGACCCATGTGAGCTTGCAGTAGCTATAACCTCCATCATTTTGGGAATTTCTTCCTTGAGTAGACTATACATGCCTTCCAAGGTAGTAATACCGGCATCTTTGTTGCAGGTGGTGTCCGTGTACAAGGGCGTCATTTCTTTATCTTCAGAAATCCGAGCTTTACCCTTTTTTCCCATTATATTATGAACATTGCTATGTATACTTCTCTGCTCTTTGCTCCTGCAGTTTACAAATGAGGTGAGGATAATGATAATAAAAAGGTGACGGGAAAGCTTTAAATGCCGAAAACATATAAAATATACCACCTTACGTGAAATGGCTCCTCGATCAGATCAAAACCATATTTCATTAATGATTGCCAACTAACTTATTAATTAACATTAACGCGCATAATTGGGCATCAATTTATGGAAAAATCTTTTTCAAACGGCGATCCATGTAGATCTGCGATGAGGCGATTTTGTGATTTTCTTCGCAATATCGCAAATCACAATATCGCAATATCGGAGTATTGCAATATCACTAGTTCGTATCGTATGACAATCATCCATTAATGTGTTTTCTGTGAAATGCGATTTGTGATATGCTCCATCGCATATCGGCAGTTTGAGGTATTTCAGTTTTAAGTGATATTCGAGGGATGCGATGTGATGACGGTCTTTTGATGCATGATTTCACATCGCAATTTCGCAACTTTAAGATTCTGCTTGTAGGAAGGCATTCATTACCCTCTTTTAGAATGCGACGCATTTTAAGGAGTGATTTTATTCTAACTTATCATAAAAATTAAGTCTTTTATATTTTTTGAAGGTATTCTCCTAAGTTTATGATAATAAGTTTTATTGAAAAAAGGAAATAATATCACTAATTAATTTTTTAAAATTTTTAAATAAGGGTCCCCACTTATTTAGTATTAGTGATAAAACAAAATAAGAAGGGGGGTTGTTGCTGGCCACAACAATTGGCTATTCACTTGGAAGAACCAGTTATCTCTTATTTTCTTTTGAATTTTCTAAACTTCCAAAATAGAAAATTTTCATAAAATCAAACTTTATTATAGAAAGATAAAGTACATCATGCTTTCAGCTGTCAACGATAGCTTGTTTCTTCTATGTTTAACTTTGGTTATTTACTTCATAAAGTTAGTCATTGTATATACATCAGTCACTACTTGGTTTATAAAGATAAAAATAAATACTTCCCTGTAAATCAGTTTTAAATATGCCCATTTGTCATAGGTAGAGCCTCTACTGCCAGCAAGTGTTTATAGCCTCGACAGTGTTACCAGTTACCCAACAATGATCCTGTATCCTACTTGGAGAAATATACAATTTTCAAAGAGAAATACATATCCACACTTATTGCTTTTGTTTTCTCTTAATCCTTAAAGAACAATGCCTTGGTTTGGTAGCCAAATTATGGCAGTGTCATTCACTTGATTTATAACTTTGCTGAACAAGTTGGCTCGTGATGAGACCCCTTGTCTTTTAATTGCAACAATCTTGAGTCATTGCCCTGTTGTGGTATGCAGTTTTGGAAAACTCAGCAAGCTATAATATCTATGATCATGATAAGTCGACTTGTGATGAGACCTCGTATTCTTTAAGTTAAAGTGTATTGTTGGATTATTCCCTAAAACTTGTAATTCTCTGGGTGGGGAGGAAGTCATTGTTTCCTTAAGAATAGCTCTAGATGACAATGGTAGAGTTTTTTGAAAGATATTTTCTACAGAGAATCTTCGTTTTGTTATTGATACCTTTCATTTGATTGATATAAAACAAATTCCTACTAAAGGTCGTTTTTTATCAAAATTTACAAGGTTGAAACTAGTATCATTTTTAGGCTTATAACCTTTGACTATATCTTTTAATAATAATGACCAATTTTCTAAACCATTTCTATTTATACAAGCGAAAAAACAAAATCTAAAAGAAATACTTTTCTTTTTAATGAATTCCAAATGTAACCATTTACAACTGGTTTTATTATCAAAATAAAGGAAAAACTAATTTAAAAAAAATAGAAGAAAAATCTTCTATGGAAAGTATTTTTTGAGGATCTGCCCATTAACAGGTAAAGACTCTCTTTTTCCTATTAAATCCTGTAACATAAAAGTAGATGGACCTATGATTTCTACAATTCTGAAAGGGCCAAGCCACATTCGTTGAAATTTTGTATGTTTGGCCTTTTCTCCATGAGCTTTGTCCCATTTTAAAACTAGATCTCCAATCTAAAAGTCCTTTCTGGGTATCATGTTTGAATCAAAAGAAGATTTTACTAATGCTTGGTGATGAGCATGAGTTATTTTATCCTATTCTCGTTGTTCTTCTAGCTTAAGTATTTCTAGATGCATTAGTTGTAAGGAAGAAGTTGGTGTTTCATAAATATATTGAACTAAGGCCAAAGAGGGAATCGTTAGATGAGTTTGGAGGACCACTTCTTTTCCATAAACTAAATTAAAGGGAAAAGTGCCAATGGAGGCTTTCTGTGTTATTCGTTCTGCCCATAGAGCATATATTAAATATTTGTGCCAATTTTTGTGAGTTTGATCAATGGTTCGCTTAATGATTTTGATTAAGTTTTTATTCGTAGATTCAGCTAATCCATTCCCCTGTGGGAAATAATTGGCAGAGTATTTAAGTTTTAAACCTCTTTTGAGTGCAAATTCAGTCATAGCATTTCCAGAAAAATACGATGCATTATCAAACATTAAAGTAGAGGGTAAACCAAACCTGGTGATTATGAACTGATCTATGAAATCGATAATGTGTTTGGCATTAGGTGTTTTGAGAGGAACTGCTTCTACCCATTTAGTAAAATAATCTATAGGTGTAAGGATATACCTATGCTATTTAGAGGAGTGAGGAACGATCTCACCTATTATATCCAATCCCCATTGATCAAAATGTTTCTCAATTTTGACTGGTTGCAAAGGCAACGATGGTTTCTTTTGTCTTCCTGTAGTAGTTTGACAAACTTGACATTTCCTTACGTAGCTATGTGCGTCTTTGAATAGTGTAGGCCAGTAATAGCCTGCACGTAGGATTTTATGTGTTGTAGCATCTCCAGCATAATGTCCACCCGTTGGTCCATCGTGGAGTTCCTGCAACACCTTTTCAGCTTCAGATTTCTCAAGACATCTAAGGAGAACAGAATCATAATTCATCCTAAAAAGTACATCGTTCATGAGCTGATACTGCTTAGCCTTCAACCTTAGAGCTCTTTTTTTTGTAATCGAGGTTTGAAGGGGCATATCCATTTTTTAGATAAAATATGATATCAGCATATAATGATTCAACATTGTTTAGGCTTACCTCGTACATTTGTATCTCTGTAGATGGTATTTGGGAAATAAGTGATTCTCCAGCTAGCATTTTGCAAAAGCCTTGACCTTTTACAATATTTGTTGGTTTAATTTCAACGTCGTATTCTTGTAAGGCAGTAACCCAATTGGCTCTTTTCTCACCACATCTTTCTGTACTAAGATATTTCTTACCGCTAGAAACAGTACTATGATTTTTGTATGGGTTTTAAGCAGAAAGGGTCTGAAATATTTAATCGCTTTGAAAATAGCATAAGGTTGTTTTTCGACGTCTGAATAATTTAATTCAGCCCCTTGTAGATTTGAACTGAAAAAGGAAATTGGGGCTTTTGCGTTATCTTGATTTTCTTGAGTGAGTATCGCAGCATATGATCTATTAGAGGCAAATGTGTATAAAATGAAAGGATCGAAAAAATGCTGGAGTTGCTAAAGATGGAGCATTAACAATTTCTTGTTTAATCAAATTGGATGCTTCATATTCGTCTTGGACCCATTTGAAGAGTGAGTTCTTTTTAATCATCGCTTGTAAAGGAGATACGATTCTTGAAAAATCTGGAATGAATCTCTTTACAAAATTAATCTAGCCAAGGAAAGATTGCATAGCTTTCTTGTTGTGAGGCAAGGGTATTTTAGAAATTTCCTTGATTTTGTCAGCATTAATATGGATTCCAGATTTTGACACTATAAATCCAAGGAGTTTTCCTTCACTTAATGATCCAGGTGGATGTTGGTGGCCACCCACCTATCCCATTTGGACCCCCACAATTGTCTCTTTCAGCATTTTCAGTTTCCTTAATTGTAGCACAACTTACTATTTTTAGCAGTTTTTC
>APFE031755405.1:2797-14656 GCA_000404065.3 Pinus taeda | reverse complement strand
CCCAATTCAACTTGGTTAACCTATTGATGGACTCTGCTTTCTCTTAAGCTTTTTGTCTCTAGCCTGTATGTAGATGCTATACTTTCAGTAGACATTTACATACCGCTTGAGTATATCCTTGATGAATACTACTAGTTTTAGAATTCAAGTTTTTCCTTTTGCCTTTAGCACTTTTTACTACAAGTTTTCGGGCTTACAGGCGACTGAGTGATTCGAGGCTTTCCATCTTGAGGGGTTTTTCCTGGCAATTCGCGCATCAGAAACTTCCTCTGTTTCTCAATCCGGGCTTCCCTAGTGCGATTTTTACCTCTTGCGCACTTTTTGTTAGAGGATATAAAGCTTAAATTTTGTGAAAATAACGACTCCGTGAGTTCATAATTCTGAGCTTTAAACTTTCTATACATGATATCAGCATTATCTAGTACCCATTTAACCATGTTCGTGTATGGAAAAAATCTGGGCCTTGCCGCTATTTGGTACAAGAACAAACATGATAGTTCTGTAATAGATGCCTCAGATGACCCATGTGAGCCTACAGTAGCTATAACCTCCATCATTTTGGGATTTTCTTCCTCGAGTAGACCATACATGCCTTCCTAGGTAGTAATACCGGCATTTTTATTGTAGGTGGTGTCTGTGTACAAAGTCGTCATTTCTTTATCTTCAGAAATCGGAGCTTTACCCTTCTTTCCCATGATATTCTAAACATTGCTATGTATACTTCTTTGTTCTTTGCTCCTGCAGTTTACAAACGAGGTGAGGATAATGATAAGAAAAAGGTGACGGGAAAGCTTTAAATGCTGAAAACATATAAAATATACCACCTTACGTGAAATGGCTCCTCGATTAGATCAAAACCATATTTCATTAATGATTTCCAACTAACTTATTAATTAACATTAACGCGCATAACTGGGCATCGATTTATGGAAAAATATTTTCGAACGGCGAGCCATGTAGATCTACGATGAGGCGATTTTGCGATTTTCTTTACAATATCGCGGAATCGCAATATCACAATATCGCAATATCGCTATTTCATATCGTATGACAATCATCCATTAATGTGTTTTCTGTGAAATGTGATTTGCGATATGAACCATCGCATATCGACGGTTTGAGGTATTTCAGTTTTAAGTGATATTCAAGGGATGCGATGCGATGAGGTCTTTTGATGCGTGATTTAGCATCGCAATTTCTCAACTTTAAGATTCCGCTTGTAGGAAGGCATTCATTACCCTTTTTTGCGATACGATATGTTTTAAGGAGTGATTTTATTCTAACTTATCATAAAACTTAAGTCTTTTATATTTTTCGAGGGTATTTTCCTAAGTTTATGATAGCAAGTTTTATTGAAAAAGGGAAATACAAGCACTAATTGATTTTTTAAAATTTTTAAACAAGGGTCCCCACTTATTTAGTATTAGTGATAAAACTAAATAAGAAGGGGGGTTGTTGCTGGCCACAACACCATTGCAGTTCATTATCGATAACAGGAGCCAAAAGAAGCTCATTTCAATAGAGGTCGTGAAGTAACTAGGCCTATCAATGATAACACATCCATAGTTGTACACCATCAAGTGTTTCACCAAGGACGAGATATCCAAGTTAGCCAACAGTGTTGGCTTCTTTACAACATCAAGCCCTTCATTGATGAGGTATTGTGTGATGTTTCTCCTCTTGAAGTTTGTGATGTATTATTAGGACAACCATACTTGTGGAAGAGAAATGTTGTATATGAGTCTAAACCTCACTCTATGATTTTTACTTTGGGAAATAAGTTGTACAGGATACCAGAGGTAGCCCCGCCTACTACCATCTCTTTCATCACTACAAAGTAAAGTAGTAAGATCATTTCCTAGACTAGGAAATTTGTTTTCCTTATGATTCGCCCTCAGGGAAAGAAGAGGGTTGTGGCCACGACTTCTAGGTAGGGATCCTGTGCACAAAAATAGCAGATGGACAAGGTTGTGGAGGAGTACAGGGAAATTTTCTCCTCGACTATAGGGGTATCTCTGCACTATCAGGTCAAGCACTCCATCGATTTGACCTCGGGAATGCCACTACCTAATGGACTAATATATCGATGCTCTATTCTAGAGAATGGTGATATCAAGAGGAAGATTTAGTAGTTGTTAAAGAAAGGGCACATTAAGCCAAGCTCATCATCCTGTGGGATCTTGATTGTATTGGTACAAAAGAAGGAGAGGACCTAGAGACTCTGCGTTGACTATCAGGAACTAAACAAGATCATTGTCCGCAATAGGTACCCAATCCCA
Source organism: Pinus taeda (assembly GCA_000404065.3). Taxonomy (NCBI): domain Eukaryota; kingdom Viridiplantae; phylum Streptophyta; class Pinopsida; order Pinales; family Pinaceae; genus Pinus; species Pinus taeda. The sequence goes on along the minus strand of APFE031755405.1, from coordinate 12,377 downwards.
TGGATTGATGACCTTCTGGACTACCTCAAGGGTGCCAAATATTTCAGCAATATTGAATTGAATTTTGGTTATCGCTAGGTGCCTATCGAACCCTCTGATGTGTGGAATATTGCCTTCAAATCCAAGGAGGGCCTTTTCGAATGGTTGGTTGTGCCTTTCAGATTGAAAAATTCCCCCGCAATCTTCATGAGATTGATGGATGACATCTTTCAGCCCTTCACTAATGCATTCATGGTGGTGTATTTAAATGACATCTTGATCTTCAACCAGAGTTGGGAAGAGCACATCCACCATATTTGAGAGTTCCTTCAAACCTTGCGACAACATAAGCTATGTGCCAATTTGAAGAAATGTACTTTTGGCATGACTCAGGTTCCATATTTGGGGTGCATCATTGATGAGAAGGGTGTGCATGTGGAACCAACCAAGATACAAGTCATTCGGGATTGGCCAACCCCAACCAATATTACATAGCTTCGCAACTTTCTGGGTCTTGCCAATCTCTCTCGCGGGTTTATGTTAGGGTTATTGCATATCACTTCACCTTTAAGTCAAGTGACCAAGGGTGGAGCGAAAGCAAATTTTTTTGGTCCAAAGGTGTTTGCCGAGTTGAAGCATTACCTTTGCTTTGCACTAGTGCCGACATTACCAGACTTGCATCAACCATTTGAGATTGATATAGACACCTTTGACTATGCTATTTGTACAGTTCTTACTCAACAGGGGAATCTAGTGACTTACCATTGTGAGACACTTTCAAACACAATTCAAAAGTATCCCACTTACGACAAAGAAGTGTATTCCATTTTCAAGGCCTGCCATCAATGGAAGCTTTACATTATGGGGAAGGAAATGGTCATCCACATAGACCACCGACCCCTGCAGTTCATACATACACAAGGGAAGTTGCAGAATGATTTCCATTAGAAATGGTCCACCTACCTACAACAATTTGATTTGAACATTAAGTAAAAGAAGGGAAACACTAATAATGTTGCAGACTGCCTCAACCAACAACTAGTCATGGTGTTGATCACTATTCTCAACTCCTATGGGCATGAGACTTCAAGGTGGCTACATCTTTACCAAGGCGATCCAGAATTCGGAAGCACATACTAGACACTCCTTGAAGGGAAGCAAGTTCCAAATTTTCAACTTTAGGATCCACTGTTATGCTACCTGGGACTCATCTGTGTTCCTTCAAGCAATTGTGCCAAGATGATTTGGGAGGCATACTGCAATCGGGTTGCTGGGAATTTCATAGTAGATAAAATAGTGGTGATATTGCATAAATATTTTTATTGGCCGAATTTTCGTCAGGATGTTGGGAAGTACATTAGATCCTGCACTACCTAGGCCATTTCCAAGCAAACCATCAAGAAGCAAGGCCTATATACTATTTTACCTACTCCTAGTTGACCTTGCCAATCTATCTCCATGGATTACATGTCAGGCCTTCCTTCTACTAAGCAAAACATCGACTGCGTTTTCGTGATCGTCGATAGATTCTATGAGATGGCCATCATGGCAGCCTACAAGAAGAGTATCACAACAGAGGCCATTGCTAAGCACTTCTTTGAGCGAGTGTGGGCACACTTTGGGATCTCATAGTCCATTGTCTCAGATTAGGACAACAGATTCTTGAGTGCATTTTGGTCAAGTTTCTGGTCAATTTTGGTTACAAAACTTACTAAGTACACAACTTTCCATTCCCAAGTTGATGGAAAAACAAAGGTTTTCAACAAGATGGTCATACACATTCTGCGTATGTACAACTCCAAGCATCCACGCACATGGGATGAAAGCCTCCCCTATATTCAACACAGCTACAACCTAGCTCTCCACAACTTAACAGGCCACAACCCCTTTTAGGTAGCTGATATTTCAGTCATTATGTCCCATTGATGTGGCCATACCATTTATAGCAACTCAGGTACATTTATCTCACGTTTAGTCTGAAGTCGACAGGGTTAAAAAATTCATTGAGCACATTCAACATATCCACAAGTAGGTCCATGATATATTGGACAAATTCAATGCTAAGTACAAGCAACGCCATGATCAACATCGAGTGTCGCACAAGTTCCAGGTGGGTGACAAAGTTTGCTACATTTTTAGAAGGAGCACCTCGCTGGACCACACTGCAAGCTTCACCCGCTCCGATATGGTTCATACACCATCACCAAGGTTGTTTGTGACAATGACTTCGAGCTCAACATCCTAGTTTTTCTTGGTCTGCACCTAGTGTTCAATGTAGACCGCCTTCGACCATACTTTCAACCATTGTTGGACACATCTGACATTGCAGAACAACTCACACCAATAGATCTCAACCCGGAATGCATGGAACAAGCCACAACTGATCAGATCATGTACATGTAGATCAGGAACACTTTCCAATAGAGGATCCATCTATATCGAGTTGTCAAAGCAGGTAAACTCCTTCACTAGGGAAAGTGGTTAACCAAGGTCCGAGTTCAACAAAAAATTTGTCACCTCATGGAGGATATGCATGCAATGGGGACCATTGCTTCCTAAAGGGGGACATCTAATCTAAGTGGATATTGGTGGCCACCCACATATTCCAACTAGATCTCCAGTCAGTTTCATCTATTTCCTTGTTTATTTCAACGTTTACTATTTTTAGCCCTTTTTTCAGGTCATGAACTTTCAGAGAAGTTTTGACCCCCTAAACAATGTTTTTTTGAGGTCTGCTACTGGTCAAAATGGGGCCTACCACAAATTCTATAGTACTCAAAGAGACTTTTCCAACAAGGTATCATACGCGCCAAACAAAGATAATATGACTAAGTTACGACCCTGGGAAGTTGGATGCCCAAGTAATCCCAATGATGCCCACAAACTCTTGACATTACATCTCCTGGGGTTAGGGTTTTGGTTGGTTAGGGTTTTATCTTGTTGTTTAATAATGAATAGGCCCTTGAGCCTCATTGTAACACAGTTTAGAGGCATGTATCCACCACATCTCTTCTGAGAGATAAGCTACCATCGCTCAAGCTAGTTTATTTCCATTCTATTTGTAAGCACATTTCAGTATTTTGATATTAATGAAATGAAGTGTTATTTCTGCTGCATCTTTGTATTTATGGTTATATGTGTAATTTGTTGCATTCTTGTTTAAGTTTGGATCAAAATAACCGTCATATTTTGGCCCCATTTGTACTAGTGTATATCACTGGCCACTACAGTACCTGTAAGCCCAAAGTAAGCTACAATAAACTAGGCATTATAAGTGGATGGCTTTTCTACAATAGTTTCATTTAGTGATTAAGTATGAGAAGGGTAGCACAAACAAGTTGGATGAAATAATTTCAATTCCACCGACATCAAAGATCACAAATTTTGGAACTCTTGTGCATATGTAACCATTCACCATAATGCATATAGAGAGGCATATTAAGAGAATGATGAATTCGAGGAGATGTTTCAGTAGTTGTAGAGTCAAAGTCATGTACACGATTGTGTCAACACCATTCACTACTATGTCTAGGGTAGGTTACTTTATAGGATGGATACGCTTTGTGTTCCTAAAGGTGAGTGATTGCAAATTGATTAGAGTGGCTTACACCTACAAGGTTGGAAGGCACTTTGGTGTAGGGAAGACAGTGGCCAACTTGCAATGGCATGTGTATTCACCCAAGATGCAAGAACAGATAGCTAGGTCCATATGCATATTCATGCTTTATTGCACTAGCAAGTCTAGTAACATGAAACAATATCTATTTCATCCCTTACCTATACCCACTTGTCCCTAGAAAGCATTTCCATGGACTTTGTGGGAGGTTTACCAACAAAAAGGAAGGGACACTGACTACATGTTTGTGGTGGTCGATAGGTTTAGCAAGATGTGTGTTTTTATGCTCTATGAAAGGACCACCAATGGGGAAGAAGCAATACAATTTTTATTTGGATAGGTCTACCCCCATACATGCACATTTACTTAGTTGTGAATGTGGAGAATTTGAAGCTCAATGAACCTTCCATGCTAGATCAAGAAGAGGAACATGTCCTACATTTTCTAGAGAATTTGGCACTATATGCTCATGCAGAGTTCATAGATGATACAATTTTGTAGAAGAGGTCCATAACTACAAGGCAGTTACAACAGGATATTTGGTAGATTAGGTTGAAAGGAAAACTTCTAGGCAAGGCCCATTGGTACACCTAAGAGAATGTGGCTCAGAAACATTTTCCTTACCTCATTTAGTATATGATTTTGGGGACCAAAATATTCCCAATAAGGGGTGTGATCCAAATTATATAATTAGATTTTTTTTCATCCATACTGATGTTTTGAGAGTGGAAAGAGTGAAGGAATCAACTTGCAAGACTAGTTTGATTAGCATGACCTAGTTTGGAAAATTAGGGTCTGAAACCTTTTAAGAGAATTTTGAGGCATAAAATGATGTTTTTGGGTGGTAAATTTATTTTAATGTAGTGAACATTTTTTACCCTATTCCACACACAAAGAGCTTTCCAATAATGCATGGATAACCTCAATCTGACTCCGTATGCAAAAGTTATGCCACTTTGAAGTTGACCTTCCTATTTTCACCACCATAATTTGAGAGGTTGCCATGTCATGCCCATAATTCATGGAAAATGGGTTATTCACGTGATTATGATGAAGGATGCTCTACAAGAGTCCATATTATAACTCTTTTCAAGGGTTGAGGTTGTCAAACCTAATCATTAGTAGGCTATTGGGTTGTGTTATAACTGGGCCACTAGGAGGAAAACGGGTTCCATTCTTTTTTAGTCCATTTGTTCCATAGAAAAGTAGAGTATCTGAGAAGGATAAGGAGAGAGCAAACAAAGAGGATTTGTGCACTTTAGTAGCCCATGGGCCATGTGCCTTACTTCTATGTACTTGCAACTATTTTCTATTCATAGAAAGAGACTAGAGCAACCACACCTTCCAGCTGGGTTTTCTCTTGAAAGGGTTTCCCAATATCTATTTTGTGTCAAATGTGGTTCATGATCTTTTATTTCGATGTTCTTTATTTTTTGCATAAATTTTAATTTGCATGCATAAACAATAAACAATAATCTAAAGATCCATAAATCTTATGAGGAATAAACCCTAATTGTGTATATTTTTGGATTTTTAATTATAGATTTATCAGATCTATTGCGATGAATTTTCTAGTGGAATATCCATGGTAGTTTACGAATCAAATTACTGGAATTTGTGAACTAAAATAAAAGGTAAATAAAAATTAAATGGTCTAGAAAGTAAACACGATATCAAACCTAACAAAGAGGAAATGAATAAGCTTATAGAGTTAGACCATGAACACAACAAAAGAAACTTGAATCTCATAATTTTTGGCTTGAAAGAGGAGAAAAAGAGAGGACACACTATCTCTTGTCAAGTAAGAAATACATTGTAAACTATCAATTGAAACAACTAGTCTCATAGAAGCAAAGAGATTGAGAAAAATAATTGAGAATAAGAATTAGTCAATTCATGTTAAGATAAGCTTTAACACCCATATATATGACATACTTAGTAAAAATCCAAGTCCCAAACAGTTAATAATATTTTGAATGAATATCTAATTCTAGAAGAACATGTTAAATTTAGGAAGAAAAATCAAAAAATAAAAGAAATTAAGAAGGAAGGAAAATAGAATATAATTAGAAACATAATTTCTAAGTTATTATTAGGGATTAGACATAAGAAAATACAGTTAAAATTGGAATTTAGGACATTGTGTATCCACTCTTGGAACTATTGTGGCTTTCCATGGAGCATAGGTCCCATGTCATGATGTTGGATCATGAGAAAAATTGATATTATAGTGCTTATTGAAGCTTGGGAGCATGAAGAAGTCCTGGTCCCTAACATGGGAGGTTTTGTATTGTGGTCGATATATAACAATAGGTCTTACCACATATGGTTGAAGGATAATCTTATGAGGTAAAGAGGAACATTTTCCCTCATATTAGGCTTCCTATTAAAGACTATTTCAATTAGTACATGTGCGATGGATATTTCACATATTAATGCCAAAAATATTTTCATAGTGATAAGTTATTTTTCACCTATTAATTCTTCTTTTTATAAGAAAAATGATCTGGGTAATAATTTCCCTTATAATGAATTATAACAAGATATTGAAAAATTGAGAAATGAAGGCAATATTCTATTGCTTGTAGACTTTAATACTAGAATAAGAATTAATAAAGGTATTACTTTAAGCATTGATTCCAAATCTAGTCCTATATGACTAGATGAGGACTTTGGCTTAATTAGTAGATACAAAGGAAACTTTAAAGACTTGGTTGAGAAAATGTTTAGGTCTTAGCCAATCAGCTCTATAGTTCTCAAGATATGATAATATATAGTAGTTTAAAAAAGTGCCCAAAATCATTTAGGATAACTTGCATCCATGGGCTTGGCAGTAGTATTGTAGGGAATATGCTAGATCTGATATCAACAAATGCAACAAATAGTAGATATTGACATTGTAAATGACCATGAGCGATTCAAATCATGAAATTTAACCCCAACTCTAAACTTTGTCTCACACAAAACCCCATATAAGAGAATTATGATCGGCAAAAATATTTAATCTTCGAAAAATGAACATTAATCTTTTCTAAAGGATTAAAATAATGAATTAGGTATCCTATCAACTAAGAACAATATTGAAGATTTCTATCATGATTTTATGATAACCCTCTCCACTTTCATCAATAAGTCCTCTATGAAGGTGTTGAGTGAAAACAAAATAGAATGAGGTGTAAGAATGTTAGAAAATCCACTAGGGATGCCTCTAAAGTGTCCATAAAATTTGGCAAGATAAATTGGTACAAAGGCCAAATAAATAGATGAAATTATATAGCAATATACACTCTTGCACCTCTCTAAGATAGATCATAGGAAATTCTAAAGAAAATTTCTAATTTGTAAAATTAAAGAAAACAATATGATTACTTTGAGGGATTGGAATTCCTACCTTAGATTTTTTATGAATAAACTAATGTTGTAAACAACATTTAAACGGTTTCTACAAAGGACTACTTTTCTTCTTTAGAATACATAGAGTTTGGGGTTTAGCAGCTCACAAACTGGAAAGCTAAAGACCTAGAAATATGTTTTTTTAGATTCTTGTGGGCTTGTGATTTGATAGGTGTTTTTCGAAGTAAGCTCCACATTAGACATTTTAATAGGTAAATGTTTAGAATCTATTAACTGGATTTACTATTAAGACATAAAAGTCAAGGAGAAAAAGGAAGGAGAGTTAGAAATGCAAGATAGAGAAGAAATAGAGAAGAGAAGAGAAGTGAAGTGAAGGAGAAGCTATGGTTCAATAACTTCACAAGAAAAAAACCAAATGGCTAAAACCTTGAATTATTAGGTGAAGGAAAAATAAAAGAAAGTTAAATTATTAGAGGAAGGAAAAATAAAAGAGAGTTAATGTAATTTTTTTTTATTAAAATAATTGATTATTGTAATAAGTAAAAGTTAATAAATTAATTCCTTAACATATCACTTACGGTTATGGCAATCAAATTCAAATCCTGCATGGAGGAAGTCATATGTCCATACAAATATATCCAATTGGGAACGGAGGAAGTCCCATGTCCCGATGATAACGGAGATTTCTATTTCTATTTCTATGGTGTTGTCTTTTTCCCACGCTCACCACAAACGACTTCATAATGAGTTATAATCGATTATTGAAAGGACAACCAAGTAATTTATCGCTGGAAAGCCCGTCTGTCGTCTTTTATGAACTATTGTGCCATGATAACCACGCCAAAGCGCGGGTCTTTCTGGAAGGACCGTGGTCGATTATTGCGCCGTGATAACCACGCGAAAGCGCAGGTCTCTCTGTAACGTCCGTGACCCGTCTGTCGTCTTTTCATCAATTATTGATCCGTCATAACCACGCCAAAGCGCAAGTCTTTCTGGAACGCCCGTGGGCCGTGACCCATAAGTTTGTTGAATTAGATTTCTTTGTTTCTTTGGAGCAATGGAGACTAAATTGATATGCAGTCACAGAATTTGAAGAAAAAGTATGGTCCTTGCAGTCTCAATTCTTTGATGACTTCTTTATCCACCACCATTATTATTTGTGTCCCCTTCAACACGGAGGTTTCGCTTTCCTTTTTCTTTTTCCATATATTATGGGTTTCTTCAGTAAATTTGTTGAATTTCTTTCTTCACTTTCAATGGAACGCATTTACTCATTCAAGCCTGGAATTTAACGTTCTACAGAACGGTTTTTTCAATCGGAAATTTTCCAAACGTTTTCTTGCGTGCACCATACGGATAGTGTATTTTCGTGCGTTATTGCCTCACCACGGCCCACTTGATGTTGGTTTAATAAATCATACGGAAAAATGCACAACCTATTGCAATTCAATTGACATTACCAACCATTTTTTATAAGTCAATTGAATTTGATTTCTTGTTTCTTCTCAATTATTGCTCCACAACTATCACGACAATGGAGCAATGGCGACTGAATTGATATGCAGTCACAGAATTTGAAAAAAAACGTGGTCCTGTCGCCCATCTCTAAGTCTTTGATGACTTCTTTTGTCCAGCGCCATTATTATTTATGGCCTCTTCGACACGGAGGTTTTGCTTTCCTCCTCATTCCCTAGCTCACCACTTTATATGAGTTTTGAGTTGAAATTTCTTTCTTTACATTTACACACATTTGTATGGTAAATGGTAATTTCTCAAGTCATCAAAAATATGGTGATTTTGCAACTCTTTTTTTAATGGTTTTTGAGCTTATTATTGTTTAAGATCATAGATGGATTATAATTTTAATGGATGTTAATCATTATCATTATCATTAATGCCAAAGATGTTGCTTAGTAAATTATGGTAATTGAATGGATTGGTGAGTGAAAGAATGAATGACTTGTATACACATTATAACTAGCTCAACTATATAAATTAAATGTTGAATGGATTGGAGAGTAAAGGAATGAATGAATAATTTAAAGATACTCTGCTGTGCAAACCCTAACCCTACATTCTGCGACCTCGATCCCTTGTGACCAATGGTCAGTAAGGGGGCTCGATCCCTTGTGACCAATGGTCAGTAAGGGGGCTCCTCCCATGCGATTGTAGTTTCTTTTTAAAGCATTGACAAAAATTCGAACTTCGTTAGGAAGGTAAAGAACATCCACGTTGTTCCACTCCCTTCCACATTTTGTCGAGCAACAATAGCCTAAACAGATTGCGTGTTGGTTAGAAAATTCACCGACAAGTGGCCATCTCCCAAATCCATTGAGCAATGGGTGGAGAGAAAATGGAGAGTGAAGATGAAAGGCAAATTGGGAATATATGCAATCGACAATGGATACTTCTCATTGCTTTTCAAGTCAAGTCAAGGGAGGACAAGGAGATCATCTTCAGAAACAAACCCTCCTTATCACTCGATGTTTAGCGTGAGTAGGGAGGTCATCCACATATGGTGAGACGATGTGTTTGATATCATGAAACAAAGGTTATTTACAGATTACAAAATTCTATAATAAAATAAACATAAATCTTTATAATCAACAATATTATGATATATTATTGAAA
>APFE031755404.1:0-10136 GCA_000404065.3 Pinus taeda | reverse complement strand
TTTCTGGCAGCAGCGGATGCATTTGATGTAGGCTCAACAACTCCGCCTCTCACATGGTCCAACACTTCTTGTTCTTCTAATGTTAGATCGAGAGACACCTTCCATCCGTGGTAGTCAGACTTCTCATAGAATTTGTCTTCAGCAAGGAAGTGTGTTGAGGACCCCATAGTTATTTTTATATAGCCTTGCCAACCTTCTCTTCGGTGATTGCTCTTGCTCTTGCTTGGGATTTGTCTTCACCTCAACTCCGATACCATGTTAAGTTATGGTATGTTCTATGATTAGTGAAATTTACTTATTTTTCTTATTATCCACAGATTAGTAATCACATGTACATTAACTAATGTGCAGATAGAACATTAAACGATCAACAGAAAACAAGCCAAGACAAGAGACACAAGATGTGGTGGTTAGCTAGGGACAAACCCCAATATGGGGAAACCCTTTGATCAAATCTTCATTTATCTTCAATAATTCAGCAGAGAGAAATAGTACAAAAATCTGATTTACAATAGCAACAACAAACCCTAGATCAACCCTAAACTAGGGCAGTCAATATCTGTCAAACCAGAGGTCGGATCACCTTGATTCCTTCACCAAAAAATGCGGCCTTCCAAAGAGAGTCAGCTTCACCTACTGCGCAGTGCAGAGAGAGAGAATGATGGTCAACGCTGGTCAAAGTTCCTTTCTTCATTTGTATCCCGAAAATCTGCATCCCTTTTCCACACGTATGAGAGATATTCTTTTTTGCGCAAGAGAGAGAAGAGGCTCTTTTTCTGTGCAGGAGAGAGAGAGATGTGATGAGAAGTGAAGTGTGAAAATGAGGAGAATACTCATTGTATTTATATGCAAAATGTTGGGGTTGAATAGATGCGTCTGTTGGGCTTCTGAGCCTACATAAGTTGTTGGCCGAATTTGACAATTACTCCATAATCAAAATAAATTCATATCTCCATAAATACTTATCGGAATCAGATGATCTTTAGATCAATCCGACACCTCTCGATGAGAGGAATCTAGTAAAAATATTATCATCCATGAATAAGGTGACCCACATGAAGTTTGACCCTAGTTGTCAATTTTAACAAATACAACGCTAATAGATTTAGGAACAAAGTGGGAGAAGAAATACAAACGAGAACCGTGATCTGCAATTCCATGTGCACGCTGTAAGCCCCGTGGAAATGTCGCTAATCACTGCAAAGTCCGGAGTGAACTCCACCTTCCTTCTAGAGCCGAAATGAGTGATCTGATATATAGAGAGAAGATTTGCGGACAACGAGGGAACATGAAGCACATTTGTGAAGCAACCCTCTTCAAGGTCTACAATTCCTTCTCTGCACACCTTTGCAGGTGTGGCATCTCCCAAGTAAATTGGGGATCTGGTGCTTTCTTCGATGGAGGAAAATTCATCTTTTGATGCAGCCATATGGTTCAATGCACATGAATCAAGGATCCAAGCTAATGGAGTGGATGTGAAAACCATTAAAGCATGACCATCTCGTGCTCTCCCTCTCCCATCTCTCATTCTGTTATCATCCTTATTCTTTGCATTCTCGGGCACAGTGAGATTGTGCTACTGCAATTGCTTAGCCAACTCATCGATTCTTTTCCTCATGCAATTTTCTTCGGGATGAAAACCTTTGGAACAGTAGCTGCAAAGTGTTCTTTCCTTCTTCTTCTTACCCTTAGGCAAAGAAGAGCTCTCTGAAGATTGTATGGGTCTCTCCTTCTCTGATTCATTAAATTTACCCTTCCCTTTTTGCTTTTCTCTTCCACTATTCTTTGGAGCATCAGTAGCCACAAGTGCTTGTTTCTTTGAACGCTTGATGGCACCCATTTGGACTAACTTAGCTTGCTCTTGAGTCAATGTCGCAATGAAGCCATTCAATGGAGGAATTTTCCATTTTTATTGAGTCAATTTAGATGCTTGAAAAGATGGTACAAATACAGAATATTCAGGGCCTAATTTCGAGAGAATCGAAAGGATGAGTTGATCTTCCTCTTTCTTGACTCCACATGCATCAAGTTCAACAAGGAGGGATTTAAACTTGGTGAAGTATTCTTGCAGGTTGCTGAAATGAGTTGGAATGAGGGATATGAGTTCATTCTCTAGTAGATGCACTCTCATTTCATCCTGCTTGCCAAATAGTCCTTCCAATGTGGTCCAGACCGCATCGGGAGTAGTGGATCTGCTAACATGAAAGAGGAATTATCTGGAAATTGATAGGCATATCAACCCAATTGTTTCATATAATTTATTGAAATACTTGATCTTCTCTGCTGCAGAAGTCAGTTCAGTCTCCATTCCCATTGTTACCCTATAAAGCCCTTTGCTTCGGAGGAGCAAAGTGATCTTTGTCTTCCATTCGAAGTAATTGAAAGGATTTAGAATGAGCTTTGTGGGCCAAGAGAGATGATCCATTGCTGCTTGCTGAGCCTCCTAATGATCTATACCTGCAAATAAAACCATGTACAATCCACTAGATTCGAACTAGCTCTGATACCATGTAGAATTCCAACAGAAACTCCGATAAATATAGAATTCTAGTTAAATTAAACACAAGTAATTTGTTGATATTCAAGAGAGGAGAGAAAAGAATTTACTCCATAAAATAAATGTATTAAATTAATGAACAATAGTAATACATGAGTAACCAAGCCTCTAATCCCAAAGGGAGGTGGTTATATAGAAATTGTCAAATTTAGAAAACTAGGAAAAAACTAGTAAAAAACTAGAAAAGGCTAAGAAAAGCTAAAAGGAGGTCTAAAATAGCAACAATGACTCAAGACAACCTATCCCAACTATCAGCCATGAGGAAAGCATGAGGAGGGGAGCATTTCCCAAGGAAGGCAACTTTAAAACATGCTAAAATGGTCGAGGGGACCAAATCCCTTAATTTAAGGGGGAATCTTCATGTGGGGCGCCAATCCTCAAATAAATCAAGTGGATGAGGTGTGGTTAGGTGTGAACATGGTATCCAACACAATTATTAAAAAGAGATATTTTAAGTTCATTATAAATAATATCAAGTACAACGAAGGAAACACTCTGAGGACTTTGATTTATGGCATTCATTAGATCTCCCCATTCATCCAAAATGCCTCTTATATGAGCTTCAAAACCCAAAATTCTTCAGGTTGAAAGTGGAAGGTAATTTCCCAAAACAATTCCCAACACACCATCAAAATCACTTCCTTTTAGGGGTTAGTTCTCCTATAGTGTTAAAAAATGCACCAAAAGTACTACTTCTAGGAAGCTCATTTACCTACATAGGGTAGAACTATAGTTCCAATTCATTATGAACTATATAGTGGAGAAGAGATAAGTTTTGTGTTAGATATTTTGATGGCTAAATATTACGTTTTGAATTTACATGTGGTACCATAAATGATGAATGAATTGGACTCTCTGAAGTTTAATGTGCATAACGTATATTTTTTCTAGAAGGAAAACACATTTAGATGATTACAATAAAGTATCTCCTACTCCACATGTACTTGGATATTTTAAATTTGTCATTAAAATACCCATAAATGTTTGATGTTTTTGTTATCGAATCTATAACAACAATAGATTTTCACCTTTACTAGTTTCTCAAATAATACATAGCTCATTTAAGATGCAAGAGACCTTGTATGGTTATATATATGCTACTTGGAATAGGCCTTCATTCCTAGTTAGTCATACTACCCACAAAATGAAGGCAAAGGTTGATGTGATTTTGATATTTATACCTCTTGATCTTTCAACCATATTTCTAATGCTTCTACTGTGTTTTCATCCCATAAACCTTTGCCACTAGTGATGGATCTCTAATTGGGTTCATTTATTGCTATACCTATAAATCTCCAAAACGGTTATCCAGTGAAGCCACATTTCACTAAGCATTCTTAGATATGAGGTCCTCCCTTATCTCAAAATAACTAAGCATTCTTAGATATGGGGTCCTCCCTTATCTAAAAAAAAGGATAAATCTGCCGAGGAGAAAATATTACTTGATATATGTAATTATAGTGTTTTACATTGAAAATATAATTTCATTTGTAATTGAGAAAGTGTATTTACTAATTTGGAAACCCTTAGAGGCCTTTCAACTTGTAACACTACACACCTTTTCTATGAAATAATATTGAATAGAAATCTAATGATGCTTGCAAAAGTATCCATACATAATGGACATCTGGACTCTCTTCCCTTTATTTATCAATAATATGAATAAGGTTTCATACTTTTTTCCAATTTTAGAATTTTGACTAGTTGAAAGAGAGTGGAAATGATATTGGTAAGTTTCATTTTAAGAGAAAAAAGTAAAGAAAGAATGCAACAACATATTACCACCTTTACTTGTATTTGTATGGAAATGGATTTGTACAAAAACTCCTCTAGGAAGATAAAATTGATGGCTAAAGATTATATTTTAAGAAAAATAAATTATCATCTAGTTGATTCCCATAAAAATGTTACATTAATAATATTGGAGTAGGTTGAAAGCCTCTGATCTTGGATATTATGTTATTAAGGTCATATTGATTATTTTGATTCTTTGGATTCTGCATTTTTTGAAATCTTGATTCAACCACTCTTAATCACGTGCTAAGGAAAGAAGTGGAGTGCCATTTTCTTCCTAATTCTCAATATATGAAGAGCAGTGAATCTTGAATGGACAAGCCAAGCCATGAGACATAAAGCATTGACTCATTAGTATTACTATATTTCTTGTATTAAGGACCCAATGTTAAGTAGAGGCAATTGTATTATTGTGTTTCTTATATTATAAAAGCAATTCTGAAAAAAAATGTGTTTTATCTATGATAGTTCATGTTTGTTATCATAGTTAATGCAATAGGCCACACCATAGCTAGATTTCATTGTCAAACATATAGATTAGTTTATTTAGCGATTTTTTTTTTCTTAAATTTTTACCTATGTTTTCGAAATCTCTTCACGAATGAAAATTTTAACTAAAATTTGGGTCAAAAATTTTGCCTTTTACAGTAATTTTTAATTACTTAATATCCTCTATTATAATTAATAATTATGTTAGCTACTAATCCAACAAATAAAAATTGATAACTATGTTAGTTACTAATCCAGGAAAATAAATAAATAAGTGTGAAAACATTTAAAATTTGTTTAATAATATCTCACTTTTTAGTAGTAACTAAATTATGTTTATCTATGATAAAAGCAAATAAATAAATAAATATAAAAATCTGACAATTATGTTCCCAGGAAAATCTGACAATTATGTTCCCAGGTCATTGCTATTCTAAATTTGAGAGCATTTATAATAAATTACAATATAAATGATGAATTACCAATTACCAATGAAGATGTCCTATACGATTTTGTAATAAGGTGGGTCAGAAATCATTACCCAATTGTGGATGAAAGGATTACCCAATTGTGGATGAAAGGAGACAAGTTTTAAGTAATAAGCTTTGTCACTTGATACGCTGCCAAAATATGAACCATCAAACTCTGAGAGAAGCTCTTTCATCTACTGATTTGAACAATATGTGCACAACAAAGGCAGTATTAGATTTACTTTTTTTTTTAAGGCAGAAGCACCAGCAAAAACCAGCATGACGCCACTCATCCCCATTGTATGGTTCAATAATTGACAGTCATCAGTGGAGGTTCCAAACGACCATACAATGGGGATGAGGGGTGTCATACTCCGTCACTGTAAGGGGTTTTTGCTGGTAAGCCCTTCTATTAAATCTCACAATTTTATGTAAGGGGTTTTTGCTGGTAAGCCCTTCTATTAAATCTCACAATTTTATGAGGTGTTTCTGCTTTCAAAAAAAAGTTTCTAATACTGTTTTTTTTGCGCACATATTGTCCAAATCAGTAGGTGAAATACCTTGTATCAGTTTTTGATGGCTGATATTTTGAAAGCCTATAAAGTGACTTATTACTTAAAACTTGTTTCCTTTTATTCATATTAGGATCTATGAGCTTATATCATTGCTAATTCCTCAAATATTCCAGAATAGATAAACATAAGCCCTGTCAAATAATTGACAAGGCCATGTCTGTACTCCAGAGAATCAGAGATATCTTCATTAATAAATAATAATTCATCACGTAATAATGATAAATTGCATTGATAATCCAAGTGATTGCAATTCAAAATTTGAGAGCATTTATAATAAATTACAATGTAAATGATGAATTACCAGTGACCAATGAAGATGTCCTATACCATTTTGTAATAAAGTGGGTCAGAAATCATTACCCCATTGTGGATGAAAGGAGACAAGTTTTAAGTAATAAGCTTTGTCACTTGATACGGTGCCAAAATATGAGCCATCAAAAGCTGAGAGAAGCTCTTTCATCTACTGATTTGAACAATATGTGCACAACAAAGGCAGTATTAGATTTACTTTTTTTTGAAGGCAGAAGAACCAGCAGAAACCCTTTGCAGTGACGGAGCATGACACTCCTCATCCCCATTGTATGGTTCAATACTTGACAGTCATCAGCGGAGGTTCCAAACGGCCATACAATGGGGATGAGGGGTGTCATATTCCGTCACTGTAAGGGGTTTCTGCTGGTAAGCCCTTCTATTAAATCTCACAATTTTATGATGTGCTTCTGCTTTCAAAAAAAAGTCTCTAATACTGTTTTTTCTGCGCACATATTGTCCAAATCAGTAGGTGAAATACCTTGTCTCAGGGTTTGATGGCTGATATTTTGAAAGCCTATAAAGTGACTTATTACTTAAAACTTGTTTCCTTTTATTCACATTTGGATCTCTGAGCTTATATCATTGCTGATTCCTCAAATATTCCAGAATAGATAAACATAAGCCCGGTCAAATAATTGACAAGGCCATGTCTGTACTCCAGAGAATCAGAAATATCTTCATTAATAAATAATAATTCATCACATAATAATGATAAATTGCATTGGTAATCCAAATAATTGCAATTCAAAATTTGAGAGCATTTATAATAAATAATTTTGACGCCTTACATTATTACAATGAACAAAAATAGCTGGATCCAAAGTGCACGAATAATAAGCAACCAGCTAAAACAGCCGTAGCAACAGCCATGGCCATACTACCAAAACCAAAAGTCATTACTGGAGAATAATCATAATCGATGCTTATTCCTCCCGACTGTGTGATAATTCATATTGGAAAAGGGAAAAAACAAGCCTTTTAATTAATTCAATAAAAAACGTAATTAATTCTCATGGGATCGGACCAAAGTGTGGACCAGTGAAATAAAGCAGCCAAGTAGTATGAGAAAGTAATGCTCTTGGGAATGGACCGGAGTACGAGTAGTCAGAGTATCACTGGTCTTCCATTAAAAACAACTTTTGCAGAGACCTAAGTACAAGTATCACGGCATATATATATATAAAGGCGTCGTTATGAACCCAACCAGTGGTGTTCCATTGCACGGGATTCAGGGGTGTCGAATTTATGTTGAGCTTTTGAATTGTAGATTAGTTGGTTTGTGTGGGGTTTAATGTTTATTAGGAAGAGTAGAAGGTGGAAGCTATTAATTAGATTTACATTGCTTCAAATCACATATGTGAGTTGGCATTGTGAGTTTTATTGTATATTGATTTATATACAGATTTAAGAGCAAATGAGTTTCATTGTATATCTGATCTAAACACAGATCTAAAAGCGAGTTTCATCTTATATTTCATCTGAGCACAAATTAAGAGAAAATCTAAGAATTGATCTAATGATGCATAGATCTAAGAGTGGACAATGATGAGATTTAAATGTGTTTCAAAATTTGTAATCACAATAAATTTGTTTGGCATAATTTTAGTTTCAATTTGCAAATAGATTTCTTCTACATAACTACTACTTCTTCTTCTTCTTTTTCCAAAAGAAAACAAAAAAAGTTACATATCTTATTTTTTACTATTTTTAAGGCAGTCCGTGAGCAAGAAGATAAAAATATCTAAAGCCCATGGGACCAAAAACGAAACAAAAGAGCTGACCTAACAGATCAAAGACAGACAGTGGACAGTCGAGACAAGTGGAAAGCACCTCATAGCTTACCTTCCATGGTGATGCTATACCATTCTCTTCCTCAATTTTTCTCCAGGCCTCCAATGTTAGGAGAAATAATGCATCTCCAATTATACAATTGTTCCTCCTCATACTTGAGTACTCTTTTATATATATATACCAAGCATAGATGCACCTTTACTCTCGATCTACCAAGCACGTTTATTCTACTGAGAGGGATCAAATATTTTTTCACACACGTTTATTCTACTGAGAGGGATCAAATATTTTTTCACTCTATGCTAGTTTGCATATCACGACATTTGATCCCTCTCGGGGCTTAGTAAATCCAGATTAAAGATGGATCTATGATGGTTTAATTCCCCTCTTTAAATAAGCTACATTCCACGTGAATACCATGGGTCAATACCATTGATTCTCAATACAATGGGCCATCTTTATTTTTATTAATATTAATATTAATATTAGGGTTAATAATGTTTTTTTGCCATCATCTAAATAAAATCTCTTTTTTGAGTGTTGGTAAATATAAAATGACTTGTCGAGTAAATATAAAATAATGTTTTATTTATTTACCATACCTCTAGTTTATTTATATTTTTATTAAATTTTACATAACTCTTTTATAAAATATTGGTATCTTGGCAATTTAGGCTTCACCTAAATAAAACCTCTTTTTTAATCATTGGTAAAATAGAAAGAGGTGTATGGACTAATATAAATATGGTTTTATTTTATTTAACCATATGGCCTAGTTTATTTATTTTTTATTTATTTACCATAACCTATTTTTGGAGTTTCATTAGACCTCTTTTATGATTTTAAATTTTATATTGTGTTATATGTAATAATAATTTGATTGATTTCTAAATAGAGCGGACATTAGATTAAAAATGTTAAACATTACATGTTAAATGTTTATGTGAGATCTACCTCCATACTTCATTGTCGAGCCTCTCTGGGGGCAATGAATGATTATTCTAGAAACCACACACACACACACACACACACACACACACACATATATATATATATAGTTCTAGAAACCCTACATATACATATATATGTGTCACCCTTATATATATAATATCATATACCTATACTCTAATTAATAGATTAAATGAACTTTTTCAGGACACATTAATTTTAACCAAAATTCCGCAGAGATCTTTCAAAGCTCGGAGTTTCAGTTATTCAATTATTGGAGTTCCCCTATAGTTTTTTAAGGGCTGAATTGGAGTGCCCCAAGAGTTTTTTAAGAGGTTGAATCCATTTATACATTCAAAAATGTAATTTAAAAAAAAACAAAAAATAACAATTTTACTTGACATGGTATTGTGAGATTACAATGGGCGAAAGAGAAACATCAGAGGGAGGAGCTTTTATTATCACAAATTGAATCTGAGTTAAGTATAATGCTCGATGATCGAAACCTGGGTTTTGCTTCAGCAGACGACAAAGCTCACCTAATTGAGCTAGAAAACCAAAAGGCAAGAATTTTGAAGGAGAAAGAGGAATATTGGCACCTTAGAATCAAAGCTATATGGTTAAAAGCAGGCGATGACAACACAAAATTCTTTCAAAACTATGCAAAAGGTAGAAAAGTTTAAAACACAATATGGAACTTACCTCTACCTGATGGGGAGTAGCTGACACTTTTAACAAACTCTCCCATCTAGGTACCTCTCATTTTACGAATCTCTTCAAAAACCCTCTTGGGTCAAACTTGGCTGATATCATCAATGTGGCAGGACATTTTCCCCTATTTGTAAATGATGATGAGGACAAGGATTTAATCGCCTCTGTTACTGCAGGCGAACTGGAAGGAATGCTGAAATGGTTTAAAAAGGACAAGGGTCCTAGTCGAGATAGGTGGACGATAGAATTCTATCTCGCATTCTATGAACTTCGAGGAATGATCTGTTAAAAGTTGTCGAAGAATGTAGAGTATCTGGATCTCTGTACAATGTTGTCAATTCAACCTTTATTGCCCTTATCCCAAAATCTGATTCCCCTTCCTCTTTCAATGACTATCGGCCTATCTCATTATGCAACTGCCTATATAAAATCATCTCCTGGGTCATTGCAAATCGTCTTCAGCCCATTCTTTCTTGCCATATCGCCCCC
>APFE031755401.1:115619-127074 GCA_000404065.3 Pinus taeda | reverse complement strand
ATTACTTGTAGGAGTTATATATAAAGGATAGTAACTCCCTGCGAGGAGCATCGTGTCTTATTTTTGTAATCGAGCTCTGCTCTATTGGAGGTTGCCCCCTCGAAGAGGCAAGTGAACATTACTCTCTGAATAATAAAGTCTTCGCTATTCTGTGCTCTGGATATATTTTCTTCGCATATTCTGTGTTATCGGTCTCTTTTCTTCGCATATTTTGTATTTGGGTATCATTTGCAGGTTAGGAAGCATAACATGTGATGAGAAGAATATGTAAGGAAATTAAAGACAATATGCTGTGTTTAATAGGAGCTATTCTCTGTAATTTACAGGAAACATGTGAAAAGAGGTTTTAAATCTGGGAGTGCCTTTAAGGATTTTAACTTCATTTACATCCGTAAATAAAGACCTGCCGCTTCATTACCATATTTAAAAAAGGCGAACGAACAGAAATGACACACAATTGAGAAATAACAAAATCGTACTCAGCATGGATGGAAACCCTTGATGCTTTTATTAATTATCAATTCGTCAAGTACAAAATAGTGTTGTCTCCAGGTTCTCCAAAATTCCACCCCTCTTTTCTATAACCTTAACTCTTTTATACATCATAGGATAGTTAATAACCACCGAAAACTGTCAAACTACCTAACTATCCTCTAACTGCTTTGAAGTAAAGATCATTACCAAATTTTACATTTGATGGTAAAAACACCTCATTCATTTCAAGAAAACAAGATAATAAGAAGTAATATAAATTAGAGAATGATGTGAGATTGTTACTCGCTCTTTGAATCTATAGCTTGAGCTTGTGGTTTTGCTGATGTATCTTTGTGTTTCTCTATCATCCATTCCTTGCACTTTCTCCATAATGGCACATGTGATTTTGGTGCTTCTTCTATCTTGTTAAGTGCTATCCTGCAAGTTGTAATCTTGCTATAAGTGGGCTTGTTAGTAAATAGAGTCTTTAACATCCAGAGAAGCTTAACATCCTTTTTCATGAAATTCAATATGGTAGCTTCCTTTGACACTGCTGTCCTTTCATGAGTTTTGTCAACTTTTCTCTTTGCCTCAACCAGCAAAGTCTCATATATGTTCCATGGCAACAAGTTTCCTTGTAGATCCCAACAAGAAGGAAGTCCAACCCTAACCCTTTTATCAAACAAAATGTTAAACTTTGAAACTAGCTCCTTTATCTCCTTTATCTTCTTCTCAGTAGCAACCCTACAGATATTTCTGACAATCATTCTATTAAAATCAATAGCACATGATATTCTGTCAGGAATTTCATGTTCCTTCAATTCTGCAGCAGACTTCGAATTAATGAAATCTATCGTTTTCTTTGCAAACTTTGATATATCTAAATCCTTTTTCTTATTTTTAGTAAGCACCTCTTCCATGTCCTGAATGAGTTTCTTTTCTTTTGAAAGAATCACCAGAAATCTCTAGATGCCTTTGATAACTTCAATAATCTCATCCCATAAGATTTCTCTGGCTTGAATTAAGGACACATTACCTTTCATTTTCTCTTTTAACCTTTTGATCTCATCTTCAGCCCTCAAGAGATCCTCTCTATACTTCTTTGAATTATCCTTTTCCCTTCTTGATTCCTCTTCACTTAAACTCAATAGTTTACTAGTTGTTTCGAGCTCTCTTTGGGCTTTCTCAGCATCAATCTCAGCCATTTTGAGCTATATTCCCAGTTGTAAAACTTGTGTTGTTGGATCATCTATGTTGGATGGCACTACTACCGTACAAACAGGAGTGTCCAACTGTTTTTGCAACTTGTCAAGAGTTTATTTAAGTAAATAAACTTCCTTAGTTTTCTGTAACACATCCTGCAAAAGATTTTCTTTCTCATGTTCCACTTTAGCTATCCCTACAGCTAAGGGATGCTCACCTATTGGTAAATTCAATTTCTTTTTCAGGATCCCAATCTCTGACTTAGTAGTTTGCAATAACTTTTGAACAACAGGTTGGTCATCAAGATTGACCCCTATTTTAATGATAATGCTCTTTAACTCTTCAACCTGAGCATTCAAAGCTCTATAGTTGGCCTTTTCCAATTTCAACTGCTGAAGTACCTTATTAAGAATTTTTTCCGCCTTCACTGTTGCTGCATTTGTCTTATGTAGATCATTTACAATTAACTGCGCAGTTTGCATATGTAGATTGACCTTGTCAAGCATTGGGAGCTTGTGAGTGTCAATAGTCAAATTCATAGTCTTAAAACTGCTTGAAGATCGCATTAATATTTCTACAAGGTGAGAAGAAGAAATTTTTAGTTGGCTCTTCCCCAAATCCATCGCATATAGCAATCTAGTTTGCTCAGGGGTTAATTGAGACTCACATTGAGTCTCCATATTCAGCTTTATCTTCAAATTTCTTTCGGCTATTTGAGCAAACATATTTTGTATTAAAGGAACCTAATCATGAACAGGTTCTCTAGAAGATGGGGAAGGAGGAGCACATTCTGTCTCTCCCAACTGAATGACCAAACCATGTTGTGAAAAATACACTGCATCCTGTAGCTTGATCCTCTTTGATGCTTCAAACTCTTCTTCATCCAGATCAATGACTTCTTCTCTAGCTCTCTTGAACCCTTTTATGTAATGCTAGGGGTTTCAACCTCTGTTCCCTAAATGTTTTGCAAACTTCCATTTGCCAATTGTTCAATTTTAGGGCTGCTTTCATGTAGAAAAGCTGAATAGAAATTCTCCAATCTTCCCTTTGAACTAATTTGGTGAGGGTCATAAGCCCACTCAACCTCCTGTAGAAAACCCATATCATTCAACAATTTTTCAACTTCCAGAGTAGCTTGTTTAGTATTTACAATGAAGGGTCCCATTTCTTTAGGCAACTTGAAAAAAGTAGCCTTTCTTCGTAGGAACAAATGAACTGGATCAACATCTAAGCCCTGCCTTATGAATTCAAGAGAAAAAGCCTCATTGGCAAGAACTTAGGTAACCTGTAAGGTTTGACAGAGGCCCCATAAAGCCTAATATTTGGATGTTCTTCGAAAATAAACCAATCTCCACATCTCACATCCTTACTCAACTGGAGATACTCCTGAGCTTTAGGAAGGAAAGTTGGGGGTAGGCTTCCATTCAGAATCTTATAAGCCACTGGAAGAAATAAAGAAACAAACTCAAATAAACCACCATCTTCTGGATCACCTCTTATTAGGTTTGTCTAGAACACTACTGACTTCTTCTTTTTATGGATATCAACCACATTCAACCCTAAACCAGAGAAGTGATCAACATTCTGGTACAAAAATAAATAAGTGATGACTGAAGGAAATTTGAAAGAACCAGTGAGAGGTAAAGTGATAAATTGAGTATTGATAACCTTTACCTAGAAAGTTGGGATGTCTAGCACTGTCTCAGGCCTCATCATTAAGGAGAAGAGTCCCATCACAACTTTGTCTACTTGCTTGGTGTCTTCCTTTCCTATAATTTTAGCAATTATTTGCAACACAGGTCTTATATCAACTGTGAACACCCCTAAATAGAAAACATTGCCATCAAGGGAGAATTGACCAGATTTAGGAGTGAAAAAATAAGTGACCTGGGAAAGCTCCTATGGAGACATGTTTTCATAATAAGAAATTAGGGATTCTTTAGTAAAAGCAGTGTAATTCCATGATACAGGATAATTCAAGGCTTATCCCCTGAATGGTTCATTACAAAACATTTCTTAGGGTATATTGCTGAGGCTAACCATTGGAAAAATTCAGGAAATGAATGAGTTTTGGGAATAAAAGCGGCTAGGATACCTGACCTAACCATTTCCATGGCTACAGGAGATTTCTTGTGGTTCAACATGACCTCTTGATACAATGGAAGGTGTTTAATGGTACAAAGGGTATCAAAAATATTGTGCTCGACATCCATTAATGGGGTATGAATGATTGAGGAAGAACTTACTTGCTTAGTCATGGCGTCTGGTGGGTGGCAGTTACTGACTTGGAATACAGTCATTGAAGACAATTGCTGACTAAGAATACCAAATTAGAAATAAAATCGCTCCATTTTACGAACAAATGATTAATTCAACGTTCCTTTTTACTTTATTTATATACAAGAATTGAACAACGGGAAGAATCGTAATAAATGCTATGAAATAAATGTTGCACATTAATGGAGTAGTGGATGAAGTGGAGGGGTACAGTGAGTGACGTGGGTAGTTAACAGATGAAAGCGATGGAGTATGTGGAATGAGCGACATGAGGTGGAAAGATTTGGGAGGCCCACTGCAGGGATAAAGAACGTACACGATCTTCAATGAGGTTAAAACCCCACAATAATTTCAGGCCACACATCACAGTCAATCATGCTAACATCACGGTCAACTGCGAGGGTTGAGCTTTAATTAATCTTCGTGCTCATTGTTCCCTCGCAACACACCTCAATGTACTTATCCAGCTATTGCTTGATTGCACCTCTTGAACCTGCATGAACTTTAGACAATGGGTTGGGCCCATTTTCTTTTGATTTGTTTCTAAATAATTACATACATAACATTTGATTTTGTGTTTTATTTATTTATTTATTTATTTTTCTCTTTAAATATTATCAAGTAACCTCAAATAACAATGAATGCTACAACATCTGGTTCCATCTGGGGATAGTACTTCTACCTCAGGAGCACTAAGAACCGTAGATTAGTGCCTTCTCCTTGGGCAGGGAGTCATATATTGCTTTGCCAAACTTAACTGTGTGGAAATTTGTACAGTGAATCCACTCCAGTATCTACAGTGACAAGACGCTTGTGCTTTCAAAACTGGAAGTAATGTTTAAGATATTGCCCATTAACAGGTAGCTGTAAGGTTTCCCCATCAAGATTCTCAAGGAGAAAAGTGTTATTGGACCTTGCATCAATAATTATAAAAGGGCCATACCATAGAGGATCAAACTTGCCATGCTTACCCTTATCTTCTCTTCTGGTATCCCATCTTAATACTAGGTCTACAACTTTAAAGTCAATCTCCTTGGCTTTTCTGTCAAAAATACTTTTCATCTTTGATTGATACATAATCAAGTTGTCTCTTACTTTGTCCCTGTTTTCACTTAGCTCCACTACTTTATTCATTCTTCTTATCAGAGCATTGGGTTCTTCTTTTTCCTCCTGAATCATTACAATCACAGGCTTCACAAGTTGACTTGGAAACAGAGCCCGAGTTCCATATACTAATTCAAAAGGTGATTTGCTTGTACATCTCCTTGTAGTTACTATAGCAGCCCAGAGAGCAAACTTCAACTTAGAATCCCAATCTTTCTGATTCTCTGCAATAGTTTTCTTAAGGATCCTTGCCAATGTTTTATTTGTTGATTCAACCAAACCATTTCCTTGTGGATGATAAACTGTTAAATGGGATAAAATAACATTTAATTTTGACAAAAAGCATTAAACTTGCTTGAATTAAAGACTTGAGCATTATCTATTATGATTTCGACAGGGCATCCAAATCTGCTAAAAATATTTTCTTCTAAGAACTTCATCACCACTTGGTCATTTCCCCTTTTAGTAGGAATAGCTTCTACCCACTTGGTGAAATAGTCAGTACCTGTAAGAATCCACCTGTGCTGTCCACTTGAAGGTGGGTTGATCTCCCCAACAAAATCTAGACTCCATTGTCTGAATGGTTCTTCTATCAAGACTGGGATCAAAGGAAAAGGGGCTAGCCTCTTCTTCTCAACAAAAAGATGACATTTCTGACAACTTTTGACAAATTTATAGGTATCACAAAATAAAGTGGGCCAATAAAATCCTGCTTGAAGGATTTTATGTGCAGTATCCCTCTTACTTTAATTTCCTCCACATAACACCTCATGATAATCTTTGATTGTCTCTATAAACTCATCTTCTGTTAAACATAGCAACAAAATTCCTACTTGATTCTTCCAAAATAATCTGCCTTCCACAATCACATATGGCTATGCTTTAATCTTTAATGCTCTATAATTTGTTCTATCCAAGGACTAAGGACAGGAGAGAAACCACAAATAATGAACTATATGATTGTATCATTCTGAACATAAAAATTTATACCTGATCTTCATACTTGGATATGGCTTTTCTTCACTTTCTTCAGTTGTTCCTTCATGCACAGGTGTTAGCAAGTTGATTCCCAATGTCTAAAAGTTTGAATCTGTCAACATTTTTGCCAATCCTTGCCCTTTCACCAACTTTGTTGGTTTTATGTCCAAGTCATACTCTTGGATCTTGGCTATCCATTTTCCTCTTTTTCCTTCTACATCACCCTGCACTAATACATCTTTTACTGTAACATTTGGTACATAAGCAATGATCTGTGACTGCAGCACATAAGTTCTAAAGGCTTTTAGGGCTTTTACCAAAGCATACACTTGCTTTTCAAGAATATTATACTTTAGCTCAACATCCCTAAGAACCTTGCTAAAGAAAGCAACAGGCTGCTCCTTCTCTTCATCATTCTTCTGTAGCAAGACAACAACTATTGAATTCCGTGATGTGAGTGAAAAGACTTGGAAAGGATTTTGATAATAAGGATTGATTAGGACTGGAGCTTCCTGCAATGCTTCTTTATTCCTAGAAAACTATACTCTGGCTTCCCTGGTCCAATGCACTTCATTCTCTTCTTCATCATATTAGTAATCTCTTTTACAATTTCTGCATAATTGGACACAAATCTCCTTAAGAAGTTTATTTTTCCCAGAAACATTTGAATATCCCTTTTACTCCTAGGCAGTGGTATTTTTTGCATAGCTTGTACTCTCGCTGGAACTATCTTCACTCCATATCTAGAAACAATGTTCCCCAACAGTTTGCCCTCTTCCAGAGAAAAAATGGATTTCTTGGGATTTAAGGAAAGCCCAAATCTTCTACATTTTTCAAAAGTCTTTTTAATATGGTCTAGATGCTCTTCATCAGACTTTGGGAAAACAGTAATATCATCTAAATATATTACCACAAACTTATCTCCCACAAAAGCAATGTCCATAGCCCTCTGAAGTGGAGCACCTGCATTCATCAATCCAAAAGGCATTCTGGCATACATAAAGGTTCCCCAAGGAGTTGTGAATTCCATCTTCTTCCAATCTTCTCTATCCATAGCCACCTGATTATACCCTGAGAACCCATCCAACATTGATATTATAAAAGATCCTATTACCTTCTGTAGCACATGATCCATTTTAGGCAATGGATAATTATCTTTAAAGGAAGCCCTGTTGAGATTTCTGAAGTCCACACATAACCTTATCTCTCCATTTTTCTTTCTTATAGGCACTAAATTAGCCACTCAGTTCGAGTACTTGAGTGGAAGTATTATTTTGGCATCCAAAACCTTTTTTACCTCTTTTTCAATTGATGGTAGAAGTAAAGGATTTATCTGTCTAAGCTTCTGCTTAAAGGGTTTAATTCCCTCTTTCAAGGGGATCTTGTGCTGAATAATATTTACATCCTATGTTTTGAGATCCTCATAGGACCAAGAAGAGACATCAACATAGTCCTTAAAAAGTTTAATATATCTCTCATGATAATTAGGTGAAACTCCACTAAATAACTTGACTAACCTGGGCTCCTCCTGAGTTCCAATATTATGATCTTGAATGTGTTCATCCTGTGGAATTTTCCCTAAGTTTTTAGCCACATCATTGGGGTTAAAAATCCTTTCAAGAGGGACAAGTCCCTTTGGTAGAATATTATACTTCAATTGGAAAACTTTTTGATGAGCTATGGAATTTTTTAAACCACTAACTTCTGCAACTTCTGCTATTTCATATTCATCCTGATCAATTTTTGTGCCTTGAAACTCTTCAACCATAGTAAAAAATTCTTTAATCTGCTAATCATATTCAAAAACTTGCCAATATTTAACATTATCATGAACAGAAGGCCTGTGCCTCATTTCTACCTCATATCTTAGTTTTGGATTAATAGGAGGTCTGAAAGTACTAGCAGCCACAACCAATGAATCTGCTAAAATTTTCCCATCCCTTGGAATAAATTGAATATTAAAAGATTCGAAAAAGTTCTCAACCAAATCCCATACTTCATTTCTATATGCCCTAAGCCTAGGGTGTTTTGTTTGACAGTGATTTTTTATTTGTTTTATAATCAGCTCCAAATCTCCAAAAGCAGAGATTGACTTAATTCCCATTTGTTTAGCTGTTTGTAGAGCAATAATCAAGGACTCATATTCCACCACATTGTTTATTGCTTTGAACTCCAATTTAAAAGAAAAAGGGAACATATTACTTCCAGGTGCAATTAGAAGGAAACCAACACCTGTTCCTTCCTTAGAATAGGCTCTGTCAAAGAAGCATTTCCACACCCCTTCAGTTTGCAGCTTTGTGATTACATTAGCTGAAGTAAGCTGCTTCTTATTTTCTTCAGCCAACTCTGCATTATCATGTAGCATGAAGCAAGCAAAGTCATCTTTCTCTTGGATATATATAGGTGAATTACTTGCTCCATTTTTTGTAATTGTTTTTGAAAATCTAGTTTCTCTGTATAATCTTCTCCCTTCTCCACCAAAAGTTGGTATAACAACATATGTAAAATCTAGTTTGAGAACACCACCCAATTTAGCCCCCCATGACCTAGATAGTAACATTCCAAACCTAGCAAGGATATCTGCTACTACTACATCCATGACCAAGCTTCTAGCTGGGATCTGGGCTAGTGACACTACTAGATCCTTAATGACCCCCAGACACTTGACTTTGTTTGAATCAAAAGAGTATAGTTCTCTATAGTGTTTGGTAACTTGTAGGTTTAGTTACTTCATTAGTGACAATGGTGTAAGGTTGTGTGAAGCTCCTGAATCAAACATACAATTATGCAGGAGGAAATCATGGATCAATAAGGAAATATAAAAAGGAGGTGTTGAAGGATCTACTTCCTCCACATGTGGACCAAAAGCCAC
Source organism: Pinus taeda (assembly GCA_000404065.3). Lineage (NCBI taxonomy): Eukaryota > Viridiplantae > Streptophyta > Pinopsida > Pinales > Pinaceae > Pinus > Pinus taeda. Next base: position 118,166 of record APFE031755401.1, on the reverse strand, counting down.
TACTGGTTTATCATCCTGCAGATTCGTAGTGTCATTTATACTCACATTCTCTTTTAAATTGATAAAATCAACAATCTCCCTTTGATAAGCTGGTGATTTTGCTAATTCTATAAGGGGAACATGAATTCTAAATTTTTCCAACCCTTTAGTAAGAAAAAACAAATGACTCTATTTAGCATTCTTTTCATTCTCATCTTCACCTTTCTTTATGACTGAAATTACTTGGGGAATGGAAACAAGTTTCTCCAAAGGAATTTTTTCACTTTTGTCTTGAGAAGACTCACCTTGAAGTATTTGTGTCTTTCCATTTGAATTCTATTATTGCTTTCCTTTATTTACTTGTTTTGTAGGCTAAGATTCTTGTGGAGTCGCCTTTGGTGAGGAAGTTGGAACTTGCTTCTCACTTTCATTTTCCTGACTTCTTGATATTTTTCTTAACCTTAAATCATATTTCTTGTGTAATTATGCCTGCAATAAAATCACAGAATTGCTTCCAATACTCATCAATTTTATTTTCATCATAAATGGCATCAGTTTCAGCATATTCATACTCTTCTCCTTCAACACCAAGTTCATCTTCATCTACTGCATAAAATGTAGAAATTTGATCTTCATGGTCCCTGGGGTGCTCTAGTACTTCACCAATATCTACTTCTATATACAATGGTGCTTGAATCTAATCTTCTTCTTTTCTCTCCTTTTGCAAGATTTGCAAGGTTGTCTTCTATATTGGGGATTAACGTTCTTATTATGTTGTATTTGCCTCTGAGAATTCTTATTTTCCAACTCTAACTTAATCAATTTATCTGATAAAGTTTTAATTACATTACTCATATCCTCTAATGTTTGACTTTGAGAGGCTTCTATCTTCGCCTTTCCCTTGTCTGGAATAGGCTGTCTATCTGGTGCTTTACATGCAACCACCAGATTTACTTCTATCTCTAATGCATCTATTTGGATCTAATCAAGGGTTGGGGATCTTCTTCCCTTAATGTGAATCCAAAATTTGACTCAAAAGCCCTTGCAAAAGGTATTTTTGCACCAACAGGAGGGGGATTAATCTCCACTGGAAGACTATTGTAAAATTTATTAAATCTTCTGACAAATTCAACTACAGTTTCATCAAATTTCTTCTTTATAGCATTAAACTTTGTGAGTGAATACCCATGGTCTCTTTTTTCTCCCCATCTCTGGGTGAATAGGCCTTCCATCTCTTCCCAAGAAGGAATAGAGTTATTAGGAAGCCCTTTAAACAATTTTTTTGCTTCTCCATCCAAGGATTGAACGAAAAGTCTTAGAACAACATCTAGATGTTCAACATTTAGGTTTTCTGCAAAATTACAAAATACAGATACATGATTCTATGATGTTTGTTCCTCTTCCCCTATAAAATGAGGAATAATTTTGAGGTATTCTTGTGGCATTTGATTCAACGATTGTGGCAATTGAAGAGGTGCATACCTATTCATCAAGAATGCAAGCGCTGCCATGTTTGCTCCAAAATTTGTTGAACCTTGATTACCAACAGATGTGGAACCTGACTGAGGGGTAAAAGGAGTGTGCAAAGGTGGTAATGTAGTTCTGGGTTAAGGTTGGATAATTATAGTAGATAACGGAAAAGTATTAAACTCTAAATACTACTCTTGAAAGTTGGGTTCTTGAAATGAAGATGTTGTAAAAGGTGACTCTTGCTCAGATGAATGTTTGGGTGAGAGATGTGATGAATTGTTGCCTGATGCAAACAGTGTAGGGATCGGTGTAGGTGGGGTTTTAGACCTTCCAACCTTCTTAGAAACTAGCATTTCAAGATCTGAAATGGCTTGAACTTTCTGTTGTGAGGCGTTTGATCTTGTATGGGGTCTTCTTGAAACCAAAGTTATTACTTTTATCCAAAACAACCAAAATTTCCTCCTCACTGAAGAACCAAAGGAAACTATTGAAAACCCAGGGAAAAGTGTTCTTGTCTTCTCTCCCCCACAATGGCACCAATTAATGTTGTCCCTTAGGAAACCAATTTCCTGGCTGTGTAGGAATTGTGCCTAAGACATTAATAGTTTAATATGCTTGTCACTTATATCTTTGTTAAATTCCTTATTTGAAGAATCTGAAGGATTTGACCTTAAATTATCAATATTTAGATAACTTGAAAAGTTTCAAAATTCCATGTAATGCTGAGTATGAATGTGATGAAAAGAACATGTAAGGAAATTAAAGACAATATGCTGGGTTTAATAGGAACTATTGTCTGTAATTTAGAGGAAACATGTGAAAATAGGTTTTAAATATGGGAGTTCCTTTAAGGATTTTAACTTCGTTTACATCTGTAAATAAAGGCCCGCTGGTTCATTACCATATTTAAAAAAGATAAATGAACATAAATGACACACAATTGAGAAATAACAAAATCGTACCCAACATGTATGGAAACTCTTGATACTTTTATTAATTATCAATTCATCAAGTACAAAATACTGTTGTCTCCATGTTCTCCAAAATTCCACCCCTTTTTTCTATAACCTTGCCTCTTTTATACATCATAGGATAGTT
>APFE031755401.1:66099-93194 GCA_000404065.3 Pinus taeda | reverse complement strand
TTTACATTACATAAATGAACAATTCTTGGATGATACAAATGAAAATACCTCCTTTCTATATATAGGAGTCTAAGGGCTCATAACATAACCAGAGCCGACATAACCATAATAATGTAAGGGCACAATAATAATAATAGTGGGCTTCTATGGGGCACAATAGTAACAATATGGGTGCTACATGGGTACATCAATATAATAAGTGGGTTGTACTAATAACAATAAGGGGTTACTCTAGTAGTATAGGGGCCTAACAAGGTGTTGCCATGTTTTCTCCCAAATTTGTTGGACCTTGATTACTAATCGATGTGGAACCTGAATAAGGGGTAAATGGAGTGTGCAGAGGTGGTAATGTAGTTATGGGTTCAGGTTGGATAATTATAGTAGATAACGGAAAATTAATAGACTTTAAAGACTGCTCTTGACAGTTGGGTTTTTGAAATGAAGATGCTGTAAAAGGTGACTCTTGCTCAAATGAATGTTTGGGTGAGAAATGTGATGAATTGTTGCATGATGCAGACAGTATAGGGATCGGTGTAAGTGGGGTTTTAGACCTTCCAACCTTCTTAGAAACTAGCCTTTCAGGATCTGAAAGGGCTTGAACTTTCTGTTGTGAGGTGTCTGATCTTGTATAGGGTCTTCTTGAAACCAGAGTTATTTCTTTTATCCAAATCAACCAAAATTTCCTCCTCACTGAACAACTAGAGGAAACTATTGAAAACCCAGGGAAAAGTGTTCTTGTCTTCTCTTCCCTGCAACAACACCAATTAATGTTGTCCCTTATGAAATCAATTTCCGGGATGTGTAGAAATTGTACCTAAGACATTAATAATTTATTATGCTTGTTACTTATATGTCTGTTAAATTCCTTATTTGAAGAATCTGAAGGATTTGACCTTAAATTCTCAATATTTAGATAACTTGAAAAGTTTCAAAATGCCATGTGATGTTGAGTATGAATGTGATGAGAAGAATATGTAAGGAAATTAAAGACAATATGCTGTGTTTAACATGAACTATTCTCTGTAATTTAGAGGAAACATGTGAAAAGAGGTTTTAAATATTGGAGCGCCTTTAATGATTTTAACTTCGTTTACATCCATAAATAAAGACCTGCCGCTTCATTACCATATTTAAAAAATATGAATGAACATAAATGACACACAATTTAGAAATAACAAAATCATACCCAACATGTGTGAAAACTCTTGATACTTTTATTAATTATCAATTCGTCAAGTACAAAATAGTGTTGTCTCCAGGTTCTCCAAAATTCCGCCCCTTTTTTCTATAACCTTTCCTTTTTTATACATCATAGGATAGTTAATAACCACCCAAAACTGTCAAACTACCTAACTATCCTCTAACTACTTTGAAGTAAAGATCATTACAAAATATTACATTTGAGGGTAAAAACACCTCATTCATTTCAAGAAAACAGGATAACAAGAAGTAATAGAAACTAGAGACTGATGTGAGATTGTTGCTCGTTATTTGAATCTATAGCTTGAGCCTATGGTTCTGTTGATGTATCTTTTTGTTGCTCTATCATCCATTCCTTGCACTTTCTCCATAATGGCACATGTGATTTTGGTGTTTCTTCTAACTTGTTAAGTGCTATCCTACAAGTTGAAATCCTGCTGTAAGTGGGCTTGTCAGTCAATAGAGTCTTTACCATCCAGAGGAGCTTAAAATCCTTGTTCAGGAAATTCACTATGGTAGCTCCCTTTAACATTTGTGTCCTTTGATGAGTGTTGTCAACTTTTCTCTTTGCCTCAACCAGCAAAGTCTCACATGTGTTCCATGGCAGCAAGTTTCCTTGTAGATCCCAGCAAGAAGGAAGTCCAACCCTAACCCTTTTATCAAACAAAATGTTAAACTTTGAAACTGCCTCCTTTATCTCGTTTATCCTCTTCTCAGCACCAACCCTGCAGATATTTCTGACAATCATTCTATTAAAATCAATAGCACATGATATTCTGTTAGGCATTTCATGTTCCTTCAATTCTGCAGTAGACTTAGAATTAATGAAATATATCATTTTCTTTGCAAACTTTGATCTATCTAGATCCTTCTGGTTATTTTTATTAACCACCTCTTCCATATCCCAAATGAATGTCGTTTCTTATGAAATAATCACCAGAAATCCCCAGATGCCTTTGATAAATTCAATAATCTCATCCCATAAGATTTCTCTGGCTTGAATTAAGGACACATTACCTTTCATTTTATCTTTTAACCTTTTGATCTCATCTTCAGCCCTCAAGAGATCCTCTTTGTACTTCTTTGCATTATCCTTTTCCCTTCTTGATTCCTCTTCACTTAAACTCAATAGTTTACTAGTTGTTTCCAGCTCTCTTTGGGCTTCCTTAGTATCAATCTCAGCCATTTTGAGCTCTGTTCCTAGTTGTAAAACCTGTGCTACTGGATCATCTGTGTTGGATGGCACTACTACCATACAAACATGAGTGTCCAACTGTTTTTGCAACTTGTCAAGAGTTTCTTTAAGTAAATAAACTTCCTCAGTTTTCTGTAACACATCCTGTAAAAGATTTTCTTCCTCATTTTCCACTTCAGCTATCCCTGCAGCAATGGGATGTTCACCTGTTGGTAAATTAAATTTCTTTTTCAAGATCTCAATCTCCGACTTAGCAGATTACAATAAATTTTGAACAACAGATTGGTCATCAAGATTGACCTCCATTTTAATGATAATGTTCTTTAACTCTTCAACTTGAGCGTTCAAAGCTCTAGAGTTGGCCTTTTCCAATTTCAACTGTTGAATTACCTTATTAAGCATTTTTTCTGCCTTGGCTGCTACTGCATTTGTCTTTTATAGATCATTTACAATTAGCTTCCTAGTTTGCATATGTAGATTGACCTTGTTAAGCATTGGGAGATTGTGAGTGTCAATAATCAAATTCACAGTATTAAAACTACTTGAAGATCCCATTGATATTTCTGCAGGGTGAGATAAAGCAATTTTTAGTTGGCTCTTCTCCAAATCCATGGTGGATAGAAATCTGGTTTGCTTAGGGGTTACTTGAGACTCAGCTTGAGTCTCCATATTCAGCTTTATCTTCAAATTTCTTTCGGCTATTTGAGCAAACATATTTTGTATTAAAGGAACCTGATCATGAACAAGTTCTCTAGAAGATGGGGAAGCAGGAGCACCTTCTATCTCTCCCAACTGAATGACCAAACCAAGTTGTGACAAAGACATTGCATCTTGCAGCTTGATCCTCTTTGCTGCTTCAGACTCTTCTTGATCCAGATCAATGACTTCTTCTCTAGCTCCCTTGACCCCTTTTTTTGTAATGCTAGGGGTTTCAACCTCTATTCCCTGAATATTTTGCAAACCTCCATTTGCCAATTGTTCAATTTTAGGTCTGCTTTCATGTAGAAAAGCTGAATAGTCATTCTCCAATCTTCTCTTTGAAATAATCTGGTGAGGGTCATAAGCCCACTCAACCTCCTGTAGAAAACCCATATCATTCAACAATTTTTCAACTTCTAGAGAACCTTGTCTAGTATTTACAATGAAGGGTCCCACTGCTTTAGGCAAATTGAAAAAGAAGCCTTTTTTCATAGGAACAAAATGAACTCGATCAACATCTAAGCTCTACCTTATGAATTCAAGAGAAAAAAGCCTCATTGGCATGAACTTAGGTAACTTGTATGGTTTGACAGAGGCTCCATAAAGCCTAATCTCTACATGTTCTTCGAAAATAAACCAATCTACATATCTCACATCCTTACTCAACTGGAGATGCTCCTGAGCTTTAGGAAGGAAATTTGGGGGTAGGCTTCCATTCATAATATTATAATCCACTGGAACAAATAAAGAAACAAACTCAAATAAACCACCATCTTCTAGATAACCTCTTATTAGGTTTGTCCATAACACTACTTATGGCTTCTTTTTATGGATATCAACCACATTCAACACTAAACCAGAGAAATGATCAACATTTTGGTACAAAAATAAATAAGTGATGACAAAAGGAAATTTGAAAGAACCAACGAGAGGTAAAGTCATAAATTGAGTATTGATAACCTCTACCTAGAAAGCTGGGATGTCTAGCACTGTCTTAGGCCTCATCACTAAGGAGAAGAGTCCCAACACAACTTTGTCTACTTGCTTGGAGTCTTCCATTCCTAGAATTTTAACAATTATTTGCAACACAGGTCTTATATCAACTGCGAACATCCCTAAAGAGAAAATATTGGCATCAAGGGAGAATTGACCAGGTTCAGGAGCTAAAAAAGAAGTGACATGGGAAAGCTCCTGGGGAGACATGTTTTCATAATAAGAAATTAGGGATTCTTCAGTAAAAGCTGTGTAATTCCCTGATATAGGATAATTCAACGTTGGGTGTATTAGCTGTGAAGTCACCTAGAAAACATTTTCCCCTGACTGGTTCATTACAAAACATTTCTTAGGGTACATTTCTGAGGCTAACCATTGGACAAATTCATGAAATAAGTGAGTTATGGGAACAAAAGCGGTTAGAATACCTGACCTAACCATTGCCATGGCTATAGGAGATTTCTTGTGGTTTAGCATGACCTCTTGATACAATGGAAGGTGTTTAATGGTACATAGGGTATCAGAAATATCGTGCTCGACATCCATTAATGGGGTATGAATGATTGAGGAAGAACTTACTTGCTTAGTCGTGGCGTCTGGTGGGTGGTAGTTGCTGACTCAGAATACAGTCGCTGAAGACATTTGCTGACTTGAAATACCAAATTAGAAAGAAAACCACTCCGTTTTATGAACAAATGATTAATACAATGTTCTTTTTTACTTTATTTATATACAATAACTGAACGAGGGAAAAACCGTAATAAATGTTGTGCATTAATGGAGTAGTGGATGAAGTGGCAGCGCACGGTGAGTGATGTGGCCAGTTAACATATGGAAATGGTGGAGGATGTGGAATGAGTGATGTGAGGTGGAAAGCTTTAGGAGGCCCACCATGGGGGTAAATAACATACGGGAGCTTCATCAAGGTTTAACCCCCGCAGTAATTTCATGCCACACATCGCGGTCAACCATGCTAACGTCATGGTCAACTGCGGGGGTTGAGCTTTAATTAATCTTCATGCTCATTGTTCCCCCATAGCACACCTTAATGTGCTTATCCAACTATTGCTTGATCACACCTCTTGAACCTGCATGAACTTTAGACAATGGGTTGAGCCCATTGTCTTTTGATTTTTTTTAAAAATAATTACATGCATAACATTTCATTTTGTGTTTTTATAATTTATTTTTTATTTTTCTCTTTAAATATTATCAAGTAACCTTAAATAACAATGAATACTACAACACCAAGGAAAGCTGAACTTAAGCCTCCTTCAAGATTTCATGGAAATTTCTCTTTCCATGCAACTCCCTGCATCACACTGTCATAGACACATAATTGCCAGTAAATAAATAAACATAGGAATACACTAGTTACCTTATCTTGTTGTGCCACGCACATTGCTTGCAACTAAACACATCCACGCATCTCTCAAGGGACTCCAATCCCCTTGATAGATCCACCTCTAGCTAATGTACATGTCAAGTACATGTTCATGAGTCTAGCACATATCCACATAATGTCAGACACAATCAAGGTTAAGAAGACTTCCTGTATGCAAAGCACTCAGTCGTTTGGAATTAGGGTTTCTAAACATAGCCAAAGGAATTCTTGTCCAATTCCTTCCTTTTACCTTTTTACTTGGTTGCAATCAAGGCTTACTAGTACTATCACATCACCCAACTGTTAGTTATATAAGCACATCAATTGTTACCTTGTCACGCTAATAACAAGCATGTTTCCCTGCAAATTTCTCGCACATGTCAGTCTCACGTTCTAAAGATCAAAACAATCATATCTAACAATTTGAAATCAACCTTTACCAAGACTAACAATCATGTCATAATCCATAGTCAACTCATATTCCTTAGACAAAATGCTACAACTATCACCTACTATACTCAAGTACATATCAAATGTCTCAACATGTATGTGTTAGTACAATCATCTTAAAACAATATAATTGGAACGCATACTCATTTTATGGAATTCAACCTTCAACCAACTTGCAAACATACGATGTTAAATAAATTAACTAGATGACATAATCAAATAGTCAAGCACCAAATATACGACATAAGCAAACTCGTACCTTACTATATCTCAGGGGAGGTGATCTTGTCTACACAATCAAGCTAGTTAGGACGATATAACTTCACAACACATCAGCTTAAACATAAATAATATCATGCCATCCATAAAAATCACTAACTAACATGTTCACACCTTAACTTATAAAAATGATAATTTATGCATAGAAATCACATATGTATGATTGGTCTAGATTAGTACCACACAATGCAACACAATAAGTCGACTCATACTTGAATGTCGTAACCCTAACCATCTGCATAGGCCAATCCAATTTAGCATGATACATATAATGTTAAGATCTTAATGAAATAACCCTAATCATCAAGTTACTAGCATATAACAATAACATGTTAACCTATCATGCTCATCAAAAACATATAACATAATCATCAGGCTATCTAATATAAAACAACAATAGAAATGCATACAACTACATGTTACTATCATTCTTGGTTATCTGAACATGTGCATATAACTACACTATTCAACTAACATCTATCATGAAGGTAACCATAACATCAAAAGACATGTACATAAACCTAATGTATATAACCCTAATGCATATACAAATTATTAACTTACATACCTGCATGTCAACATACAATACCTGTATGACGATCTACTCTTATGCCAAAGCCTAATGTTGCAACCTCATTATGATGATCTCCATCTCCTGCTCTATCTCAGCTAACACATTAGCATCATAACGTACCAATATCACTTTGATGACCTAAATTGCATACCATGACTTCACAAGGCATGTTTGACCTACTATTCATGCATAACTATAACCAAGACCGTACATGAATAACAACTGCATATAGAAATATAACATATGAGTACCAAACCATATTCATATCTTTCTAGCTAAAGGCTAGTCATCAATGCATGACCATATCAACTTCATAAACCATGACCTCATGCATGACAAAAACCATTATTCCATTCTACACATTGCCACATGCAACTATCAACATGCGTAAGAAATGCATAATCAACTACACATACGCATGAACACATGTAGTCGAGCATAAGCAATCAATTGTTGTAACCAACCTAAAAGACTGATACATGTAATCAAACAACCAAGAATGCAACCTAACATACAAGGATGTAATCAAGCTGCATATAATCATGTAACCAGTCATATACTCCGAACGATGCATTCGACAAAACCAACATCAAGTTACTCATGAAAACCTTACTACAATCATGATCAATCATTATGTAATGAAACAAGAACCTGGAATGCAAGTGTAAGAGACACACATGCAATTGACATGAATGCATTACCAACACATTCACCCAAGGAGAGCGCAACCATGCTTTGATACCACTTTTTAGCACCCTCCTCCCACATCTACCCAAGAAACCGACCAGCCATGGTAAACATGCGATGAGAGACAACTATGATAAGATTCAACCTATGAGGTAACCTTAAGGAAATGGAGTTGAAAAAACAAGACCTTACAGACCTCCCTCAGGTACTTTTGGACCCCCAAGAGCTAATCCAGCACTCCAGGTGCCCAACCCCTGAGTTAACCTAGAATTTCAATGAATTAAACCTAGAGTCACTTCCATGACAAGGCATGTATGCGTCTAGAACCTTATAGTTTCTCCCATAATGCCTTCAAGGGAGAGACTGCAGTCTTTTTCATCCAGTAATGTGCCAGAGATTGTGAGATTTAAGCCACATTTTTAGGGCTAGTCTCCAAACCATTGCCTAGAAATTGATGAGACTTTCCAAGACAATAGATGACACCAAGGCAAAGCCTCTAACACAAAACTTGATCAAGAGCTTGACCTAACCAAGCCTAACCATGATAGAAATTTTGTCAAAAGCTTAGTAAATATGCAACCTACAGGTGTAAATGACAGATCTAAACATAGGGTTCTCATACTTATCTGAGATTCACAATGGAGCATTGTTTCCTTATCACTTTAAATTTGATTCCATCCATTAGGTCATATATACATTGTCCATTTATTTACAATTAAAAACATGAGATAACCATGACATGAACCAGTCACATAGCCATGCTTATAACCAACATTAAACCATGTAAATACCAGAGATATGGAAACCATCAAATCCACATATAAAAAAGTGAAAAAGTAAGAGAAATTATCTTTCATTAATCATAGGAAAATCCGACTAGGTTCATGACTTCCACGTACCACTCGAACGTAGGCATGGCTGGACCAAATCTTTATTTTAGCTAGTCACACCCGTGCCATATTCCAAGCATGAATGTGGGATATCATAGAACAACCAATCCAAGAACAACCAATGGAATCAAGAGGTTAAACCACCTCCACCCTCATCAAATCGTGATCACACCAAAACCGATGCTTCGATCATAATCGAACCAAACTTGGAATGCCATCTAGAATCCATCACTATCCTTGAGGTCTTTTCTGTCTCCTTGTCTCTCAAGCTTTACCACAATCCAATCCCAGATCATTAGGCCCTAAACTGATACTAATCTCTCAAGATTTATCACAATCCAAACTCTCAAGCCCTAAACAGAGACTTCTCCCTTGGACTTTACCATGTATCCCACAAAAAACGGTCAAGCTATTCCTAGCCCTTTGTGAATGAAACTTGAGACCACCATCACCCCGGATTCCGAAATCCATCTAAGAAACCATAGCTCAAAAATTGAAATAAACATCCCAACACCATGGCATCCAAAAAAATGAAAGGCTATGCTGAAAACCATTGTCAGAACCTGAAAAAAGCATGCGACTGACAACAAGAGAACCATACACCAACATGCAAAGCCATGCATGTTTCCAAACTAGCTAGAAAATCACACATGCAAAAGGTTACCTGTAAGTATCCTTGCTGGAGCTTCTTGATCCTGCTCTTCCTTCCTTGATCCTTGCTTTCCTTCCTTTCCCTTTGCTCGATTTTCATTCCTTGATCCAAAACTAGAGTGCTCCAAGAAAACTCTAAGTGACCAAGAGTGAGAGAGAGAGTAATGAGAGAGCTCCAAACTTGAACTGACCAAGAGCCTAACACTTACTAAGAGCTTGAGCCAAGAGCTTGCCAACTGATCCTCACAAGCATTTTTATTAATAAGGCGTATATTTTCTTCATTTTCCATTATTTTCCTTCAATTTCCTCCTCACATGCAACCTGTGACCTTTTACCTTCCTTTTCTCCTATTTTCCTTTCCTTTCATAAATGTGACAAAAATTCCTTTTTGCCACTTTAATGCCTCTGCCAATTTCCGTAGCCATAATAAACAGAAATGAAGACCCACACCAGGATGTTCCGCTCAACATTCAACTTGGAATAAGTGTCCCTTACCCGTGGTCTTATTTTTCCTTTATTGACTTTTATTACATGAACTTTTCACAAGAGCTGTTACAATGTTGTCATCTTCTACATGTTTAATAAAATCACAATATATATCAATATGTTTAGTATTCTCAGATTCTACATATATATTCTCACACGCACACACACACACACACACACACACACACACACACACACACACACACACACATATACATACAACAACCATTGGTTGATTTTCCGTGTAAATAAACTAAGACCAAGGTCATGGGACACATATTCCAAGTTGAATGGTGGGTAAACATTATAGTGGGCATCACTTGTGGTTTATTAATGGCTATGGAAATTGACAAAGATATTGGTAAAACCAAAGAGGAAATATATGACATTTAATTATGAAAATAAAAGAAAATAGGAGAAAAGGAAGGTGGAAAGACACAAATTTGCATGCAAGGGAAATTAGAGGAAAAATGAAAAAAAATGAAGAAAAAGAAGACATAATGATAAAAAGGCATTATGGAATCAATTGCTAGCCTTTTGAAAGTTTTGAGTTGAGCTCTTGTTCAATATCTCATGCTTTTGCACACTTAGATTATTCTTGGAGCATTCTAGCATTCACTTGGATTGGAGAAAGAAAGAAAAGGAAAGCAAGAAGCACAAGGAGACAGTTGGATCCATAACTACATCAAGATTGCTTTGTAGGTAAGAAGTTGCATGTGTGGTCTCCTTGGTGGTTTTTGGATGCATGTTATATGCTTGTGATTTCTTGGTTATGTGATGTTAGTAGAATAGAGATTTTCCTAGATCGACAATGGTTTCGACCTTTCCTTTCCATTTATTAGATAGACATGATGTAATGGGTTTTTCCATTTGATTTTCTAATTGGTTCTCAGGTTCCCTATGGCTATGGGTTGGAAAAAATTCTCTGGAGCCCTGAAACAACTTGGGTTCCATGGAGGCTATGGGTTTAGTTACTAGTCCCTGGAGCTTGTGGGTTGGGACAAATTCTCTTGAGCTCTGAAATAACTTGGGTTCCCTAGATGCTGTGGGTTGAGTTACTAAATCCTAGAGCCTTGAATAGCTTGGATAGAGATCAATCTAGTTGATTTTAGTGCTTTCTAGATCGTACAAGTGAGATCATTGTGCTTGAGGGTTGAGGGGGTTTGGACTCTAGAAGCCCAGGGTTGTTCTATTTCGGTTAAACCTTATGATCCCACATTCATGCTTGGAATATGGCATGGGGGTGATTGGCTGAAAGAGAGATTTGGTTTAGTGGAATATATGACCTGGTGGTACATGGAATTCCCCGACTTGGTTGGAATTTTCATATGTTAATATGAGCTATTTTCTTGTTGTGATATATGAACACTTGTACTAGTTCTTATGGTGATCTTATGAATGATTTGTCATCGTTTCTATTCCGGTTATATGTTGGTATATGCTTGGTTTTATGATGTGCTCTAGCTATGGTTGTTGTTCATGAATTGATAAGTTATTGGATGGTTGATGAATGCATGGGCTAACAAGTGTTGTTGTGGCTAGATTGAGAGGGCATTGAGCCTTCTTGGTGACTCTAATCTGAATTTCAGAAGTTCATGATCAAATATGCATTCATGGCCTGTAGCTTATATGTTAAATACTATATGTTTGACGAAATTTTTATCTTTCATTAGGCATGTATAGGTCAAGATATTGCTCATGTTTTGATTGTTTAGAATTGTTATCATCATAATCATTATTCTTCAAAGTTACAGGAAAATTTGGGTAGTTCTCTAGAGGCTAGCTTGAAAAAGTGGCATAGATCTCTCGATTGCATGACAGAGGAATTTGGGTCACAACCACATGCAGGTAGGCTTATGGGTGCGGTTGGAGCCTCATAACCACACGTACAATGTGATAAGGGTGTGGTTGGGGAGTAAACCTTCTGAAAATGAGTTCCAACTCAGGGATTGATCACCGAGGGTGGTTGGTAGGTTCTTGAGGATTTGTAGTCTCTTAGGGATGTCATTTTACTTCTAGTTTGTAGGCCCCACTTATATTACTAGAACTTGGAGGTCGGGTCATATCATAGTGACACTCATCTCATGTTTACCCTGGAGAGTTTGTAAAAGTGGGTAAATGTGGGAGGATGCATTACAGGGTGGTATCAGAGCGAGGTTGCCATATTGGACCTTAGGATAGATGTCATTGTCATACATGCATGTCAATTTTTTATGAGTTTATCAAGTATGCATGCTAGCTAGTTACTGTTATGGATATCATCACCTTCTTTATGTATGATTTGATATGATTGTGAAGTTATATCGTTGTAATCTAGATTGATTATGCATACGAGATAACCTCCCCTAAAATACACTAAGGTATGATTTTGATTTTGTCTTTATTTGGTTTATCTAACATGACGTGTTTGTAGGAGATAGGAGATTAGAGATGAAGAGAAAAATGGTGGAATGAAGTTTAGATGACTCCCCTTATAGGACTAATGTAAATTCAATGGAATGGGACAGGTCAGGTGAGAAACAAGGAGAAGAGTACTCTCCTGATATAACATATACTTTGAGAAGTTTGAAGGAATTTTTTTTGTAGGGATTAAGGATGATAAGGAAAAGAACCAAGGGGTTATTCAAATTGGTGCTTATAATAGTTAATGGCTACAAGTATTAGGATTTTGATTTAAGTGACAATATTTCAATATTTTATGGGTTTGTGACTTTAGTTGTCAAATGATTATAATGGATAGTGATTAACAATTGGGGATTCTTTAAAATTTAGGAATATATACCCAATTTATATATACCATAATATATAGAGACATATTAATATGTCATTATATATACTAGTATGTACAACTCTTAAGCGCTAGTAGGGATAACTACAAATACACTATAATACACTATTATAATAGTGCATTCTCAACATATAAACTAGTATACACACCAACTCTATCATTACTATCTCAATATGTATAGTAATATATATACTGACATAATATGTCTACACTAGTATTCTAAAATGTACACACACACACACACACACACACACACACACACACACACACACACACACACACACACACACACACATTGCTATCACCAAGGATCACATAACACTATTGCTAAGAAAAACTCTACTAGCTCTATTCGATAGTTTGTAAACCATACTAAGCAAGGGAAACTAGGACTTGAATCAAGATAAACTAGGATTTGAATCAAGATAAACCATATTATCACTATAAATCCCAAATGACTTGGGATACCTCTGAAATACTTCTTTAAAAGTAAAAATGATCCGGATTTATGAAAAAACAAATAAAGTACAAAAATAACCATAAATACAATGATGCAACAGAAATAATACTTCATTTCATTAATATAAAATACTGAAATATGCTTACAAACAGAAATGGAAATAAACTAGCTTGGGCGATGGTAGCTTATCTCTGAGGAGAGATGTGGCGGCTACCTGCCTCTGAAGTATGTTACAATGAGGCTTGAAGGCCTATTTATTGTTGAGAAACAATGGAAAACCATAAACATCCAAAAACCTAACCCTAGGAGATGAAGCGCCAAACTATGGGCCCTGTTTGGGTAAATTGGTACATCAACTTCCCGGGGTCGTAACTTTGGCATACGATCTCCATTTGACGTGTAAAATACCTCATTAGAAATATCTATCGGAGGAATGCAACTTTTGAGTGACCAACATCAATCTATAACCCATGTTGGTCCTAGTTTTACCAAAAAAACGTCGTTTAGGGCCTCAAAACGGCTCTGGAAGTTCAAGCCCAGAAAAACTGTCTAAAATAGTAAATTATGCTACAAATAATGAAACTGAAAAACTGAAAGAGATAGTTGTGGGGGGTCCAAGTGGGATAGGAGAGTGGTCACCAACATCCACCTGGATCATTCCTCCCCGCTTAGGAAGTAATGGTCCCCATTGCGTTGAGTGTCTCCATGAGATGGGGAAACTTCTGCTGAACTTGGTCACTGGTGAGTTGTTCTGCATTCTCTGATGTGACAATAATGGTGGGAAGCATGGTCGAGAGTGGTCCACATTGAACACTCGATGCAAGCCAAGGAATGGGGGAATGTTGTGCTCCAAAGAATTGTTTCCCACAACCTTGGTAATGGTGTAAGGGCCATGTAAGAGTGGTTTGAGCTTCCGATGGGCTCTTGTAAGGCGTTCCTTCTGTAGATGCAACCAGAATTTGTTGCGCACTTGAAACTTGTGTGGCACCTGATGTTGATCATGTCGCTGATTTTACTTGGCATTTTCCAGAATGGAGCGACGATATATCAACCCATTGGGTAGAGGTGCTCCAAGAGTAAGATCAAATGAATGACTGAACTGAGAGTGCAATGGTACCCCTGTGGGTGAGGAGAAGATGTTCCTGTATTATTTCATGGTTGTATCCACCTGCTCTTACTGCATGGAGGAACCCTTCCCAGGGCCATGGATGTGGCTATGATATTTCCCTTACTTTGAGTGCAAACTAGAAAGAAAATAAATTTACTAGTCTGGGAGATGATCTTACTGCCTCTCTTAGCAGAGATCAAAGAAGTGGCGGTAGGTGGGGCTACCTCTGGTATCATGTACAATGTATTACCCAAAGAAATAATAACAGTGCGAGGCCTTGACTCATACACAACATGTCGTTTCCACAAGTATGGTTGGACTAATAATACATAAATCTCCAAATAAATAAATAAATAAATAAATCTCCATTTAACAGCAAAGCAGATCTCCTAGACCAAACTTCCTTCGACTATCTTCAAAAGGATGAACATAATATATCGTGAAGCTAAGACACCAATGTCCCAAGAATTAGAAGAGATGAAGGAGATGCAAGATAAAGAAATTTGGAACACTATAGAGCAAAAAAAGAAAGCTACAACACCAATCTCGCCAAGAAAGACGAGGAGCCAGACAATTAGAAACTAAGAAAGAAAATTATAGGTCTGATAGACCAATTTGGTCTAAGTGGACGGTAACCATCATCATCATCATCATCATCATCACATCACAAACGTCAAGAGGTGCAACATCACACAATACATCATCTGTGAAGGGCTTGATGATGTAGGGAAGGTGAAATTTTTGGCGGACTCGGAGATCTTGTCCTTGGTGAAGCCACCCGATACTATACGGTTGCGGGTATGCTATGGTCAATAGGCCCAGCCGCTTCATGACCTCTATTGAAATGAGGTTCTTTTGGCTCCCACTGTAAAAAATGAATTGCAACGGTGAACCCTTCACCCACATCTATGAGTGGAAAAGACGCTCCCCCTCCTCTAGATCTTTGGGCTCATTCTTCTGGATCTTGGTAGTGGCAACTGTGGTGCTGGGCTCTGCATCAATGATCTACTTCACTTTGTCATTCCTCTTGTTGGGTTCTGACTCATGGTCTAAACATGCATTTGATTTTGAAGCCTTCAACTCGGCCACCAGTGACTGCTTGGCTCGACACTCACTTCTGCTGTGAGTTGGGCTCTTGTGGAATTCACACCACTTTCCTGTGTCCTTCTTTGACTTCATGGTGTTGTTCTTTTCTTGTGGCTTTGACGGGTTGTCTTGGGTCACACCATCTTGGATTTGTCCTTGGTTCTACAGTTTGGGGAAGCCTTTCCCTTGCTTCATATTCGTGGATCTGAAGTCTCTCTTCTTCTGTTTAAACTTATGCTCCATCTTGACAATGTATCCGTACGCCATGTCGAGCGAGGAGATGTCCAAGAAATCCATCTCATCCTATATGTACCTATGTAGGTAGCCGTAGTATTTGAGTAGAAAATTCCGCTCATAATCCTTGATAGCTAACTTTGTTCAAAGGGTATGAAAAATGTTGGTAAATTCCGACACGTCTTGGTCCCTTCCCTGCTGCAGCGTGGTCCAATTTACGTATTTATCCTCATAGCTTCTGACAGGGTAGTACTGCTCCTTGATAACATCTCAAAATTAATTCCAAGTGGGTGCAGCTAAAAATAGCGAGGCCGTACTTTCATCCTTATTCTCGTAGTAGGTTTCCCACTAGTCCTTGATGTGGGGGGTGGCTTTGTGAAGAATGAAAGTAATCTTTTCCCGGATGGAAAAATCATGAACAGAAAAATATCCTTCTAGCAGATTTAACCATTTTTCTACATCTTTTGCATCTATTTGCCCTCAAATATGGGAATATCAAATTTAACTTGTACCTTAAAGGGTGTGGTGCTTCCAGAGTAACTGTTGGAAGTAGATGTGTCGCCCCTGGGTAGTTGCTGAAGGATCTGGGCAAGGTTGTCCATCATCGCATTCCTCTGTCACTCAAGGGATTCTTCAAGAAAGATTTTGATAAGATCTCCTGCCCCCTCATATTTCTTTTCATTCGCCATGGGAGGCCATCAGGATTTGCGAGGCTAGTCTTGCAAGGGTTCAACCAGTTCAAGCCCTAACTCCTTATATCTCGACCTCGTTGGGGACATGCAAAGGAAAATAGAGAAAGAGCAGAACGCTTTGATATCATTGATCCATATTTATGCAGGAACACAATAAGGTACAAAAATAACCATAAATACAGAGATGCAGCAGAAATAATACTTCATTTCATTAATGTAAAATACTGAAATATGCTTACAAACAAAAATGGAAATAAACTAGCTCGGGCGATGGTAGCTTATCACTTAGGAGAGATGTGGTAGCTACATGCCTCTGAACTATGTTACAATGAGGTTAGAAGGCCTATTTATTGTTGAGAAACACTGGAAAACCCTAAACATATAAAATACTAACCCTAGGAGATGAAGCGTCAAACTATTGGCCCCGTTTGGGTAAATTGGTACATCAACTTCCCGGGGTTGTAACTTTGGCATATGATCATCGTTTGACACGTACAATACTTCATTAGAAATATCTATCTAAGGACTAGAACTTTCGAGTGACAAACATCAAATCATTACCCTTGTGGTCCCAATTTTCCCCAAAAATGTTGTTTAGGGCCTCCAAACGGCTCCGGAAGTTCAGGACCCGAAAAACTGCCGAAAATAGTAATTTGTGCTACAAATAAGGAAATTGAAAAACTGAAAGAGACAGTTGTGGTGGGCCCAAGTGGGATAGGTGGGTGCCCACCAACATCCACTTGGATCAAAAAAATATTTAACTTATATATTATATAGAAAAATACATATTCATTAGATAATAAGTAGAAAATTTGTTTCTATAAAATAATGCTTTTGACATAGTCATGATAATAGAAACTCAAATTTTTCAATATTTTGCACACCTTAACTATGTACACATAAAAGTCTATTGCATATTTCACTAAAAAATTATAACCTTCATCAAATTGTTTTCTTTTCCATTATTTTTTTTTAGATTAGAGGAATTGATATTTAGGTTATTTTGTACTCACCTGACACCAGGTCAATTTTGATCCTTAGGTGATTGGGGGATTTAAACCTCAAACATCGTGTTATATAACACTTCATTTTCTAGCCAATTAAATTACCACCCAAAAATTAAAATGCAAAAAAACTATATAAATAGTTGTATAATCTTTACTTACAGAACAAAATAATTTTAGCCATCACCTATATAAATTTAGCAATAATTTATAAGTCAATCACACATTGAAATAAATATTATGTGAAAACTGAGGAGACAAACATAGCTAAATACTTTCATCAATAAAATGAAAGTATTTTCATTTTATTTATGAAAATGAATGGTTGAGATTGCAAGACAAGGGAATATTCTTCCTCTAATACATGATCCAATGAATAATATGAAAAGTTTTCCAATCATTTTTTTAGTTTCTTATGTCTGCTCCTCTCATTAATTATTAAAAAATCATTTGTGAAACGTGATTATCCTTGGCATGTCTGTTCTTTTGGCATATAGGCACATCGATTCATGTCTGTTCTATTGCTTGACGCTTCAACCATCCATTGTAACATTTCGAATTTCATGCATTCCTTATCCTTAAGTCCCAAGTTTTCTTGTTGATCACTTTAGTAATTTAAGATTGAGAATTCATCGCCTGTCTGATTATGAATTATGATTCACCTGCTCCAAATTCAAATCAACGAACAAAGAATAAGGGTGTTTCAATAATGCGCTATGTTGGCATTTGAGTCTAGGAAATCTTCTTCTTGTGATGTTTATTTTGAAAAGGAATTTTTTATGAGAAATGGCATATACTATTTACATGAGACCTATTTTCCTCCATTAACACTGTGATTGATTAGATCCAGGGATAAAGTAGTATATTAAAGAATGTTGAGAATAAAAAAGGCATGGAAGTCATGAGAGATAGCCAAATTGATTTTAATGTCATTTAAGACAATAAAGAGGAATTCTATGGTGTTCGTAACACAAAGGATAATATTCAACAACAAGCAAGCATGGAAGAAGGTTGCAGCCAATATGTGTTGTTGGCATTACAAGAGGAAGATTGTCATTGCAACATGTGTGAGGTAAGAAATATCATGTTAATTGATCATTGGACTCTGAGTTTCCACTAGAATATGAATATATATATATATTATATATATATATATATATATATATATATATATATATATATATATATATATATATATATATATATATATTATATATATATAGCACAATTTATTCTTCCTTGGTATTTCCACTGACATTTTATTAACAGTCATAGTGTTTGTTCAAGATGATTTAAAAATCAAAAACTACATTCTCTGCACTCATGAAATATGAATATTTGAGGATCATTGACACCATTAATCACGTACTGAAGACTTTTGAATGTATCTTTGTTTGTATACAAAGATTCATGTCAACCTAATCGGGTTATTGAAATCAAAACCAATATATTCAATATGTAAAAACAATAATATCATTAAAATCTAAAGTAATAACAATATTATTATGGCGTAGTCTATATTATAGATGAAATGGCCTTTTTGATGACATTTTTTTGGTTAATTTTAATCAAAATTTGACATTTTTTATTTTATTTTATTTATTTTTTTTAAATTTTAAATTTTAAATTTTTGAGTTTAAATTGTTTAATCTATATAATTTGAGTGCCCTAGAGGTTTTCCACGGTGTTGAATCCATTTATGCATTCAAAAATGAATTTTAAACAAAAAAAAATTGAAATTGTATTGTCGAATTTTGGTGAATTTAGGTGAAAAGGTTATTTCGTCTATAAGTTAGACTACGCCTATTATTATTAATAGTTATAATAAACACTAAGTTTAATATTAATTCTTTTTTAACAAGGTCGGTTGTGTTATATTAATTCCAGAAAGGGAAGGCATAAGCCTTGATATATATTAATTTTACCATAGATCTGAACTAATCTCCAAGAGTATACTTTTCCTCGTTTTACATACAACCAAAGATTACTTGACTTTCTTACCACATTGATCTTACAGTCCCTAAGAAACTGCTTAAGGAGAAACAAAAATCTACAGTTCATAACTAATGACTGAAGGTCAGAAATTGAAAGTAGAATTTGTTGGAGGGAAATGCCTTGAGATTGAATTTTGATGCTTGCAGAAGATACTCAACCAAATCATCATTCATTATTATTTATAGAGTGACCACTTCTCCCTTGCTTGAGAAATATTTTTTTGCTCATTTTAATTTTCTCCCTCATTGAGCTTTTTCCCTCTGACATATCGTGCTAATCTTTGGATTGATCTATTAAATAGAGAATGGAGCCATGGAAAAATGAGAAATGGTCCTTCCGAGGCATGAAAACGGACTTTTCCTGAGCTAACGCTTCTTTGACAACCAAGTGATGGGAACAAGAAAGGAAGTTATATGGAGTGAGGAAGCAGAGAATGAGAGTATCGAAAGAGACAAAGGGGAATCAAGGAAGAGTGATAAGGAATGTGCAAGGAAGAAAGGAAGGAGAGGGAGGTAAGGGGATCGAGAAGAGGAGCACAACAAGTCAGAGAGGAAAGCACAACTAAAGAAGAAAGGTAGGAGGAGAAACACAGGTATCTAGTGAATTCAGAAGCTAATGATCATGAAGATAATAGAAAGAAGATAAAAAGGGTTCGAGGAGAAAAGCATAAAATCTTAGAAGAAGAGGATTAGAAAAAAGAATTGAGTAAATTGGAAGGGGGGAAATAGAAGAGATTCATGTTATGTGTCTGACTAAGAATTGTCTTTTGACTCTTGATTCTCCTTAATGTGTGAGACATGCATTATTTTCCATCTCATCAACTCATCCATTGTTCTCCCTTAATACATGATAATAAGAGATCTCACCTAGATTCCTTGTGTGATTTTGAATTCTGGAAATTATATGACCGAGGCTTGCATTGGAGGGGATTGTATTTTTAATCATTTCTAAGTAAGGATTGCAGAATCACCAATTATTATTGGATTTATGATTTTAAACTCCCTTAGAATTTGAACTCCTAACAGAAGGCCATAAGCCTCATCTCTATTGTTTGAGTCTTGACCCAAACCCCACTCGAAGGAAGAGATTTCAATTGCGCTATAGTTAGTGATGATACCCCCGGCTCCAGAACAATCAAGATTAGATTTTGAGGCCCCATCAAAACAAAATCATGGCCTTGTTTGGGAATCAATCCAATATTTGAAGTCCCTATTTTAAGGCGAATCTTCCATCTAATAAGGTTGATAATTTTCTTTTGTATAGGGGGATATAGAGGGATTTGGTCTATTGTGTATCCTAATCACTGTTTCTCTTCAATTTGCAGTGCATTCAGATCCATTTTGTTTTTACCCTTTGAAAGAATAGATTTTGTCATCAAACTCCAAGTTTTAGCCATGGTCTTCCTGCTGTTAGGATTTTTATTTTGAAAGATGAATTTGTTCCTTGCCAGCCATATGTACCAACATAAAAATGTTGGAAGGTTTGTCCAGAAGTGCTTCAGAAAGCCTTTATTTTTGAAAGTACGAGGGTAAGAGGATTTCTAGTTGGCGATAAAATATGAAATGTTGAGGCTGGGATTAATGTGAATGAGAAAATGACTAATTATCTCACACCAACAATTTCTTGAAAAAGAGAAGGATGAGAAGAGAGGTTGGATTATTTCTTTAGCCAAAGAACAAAAAGGGAAAATAGAGGGTACATGAATGACCCTTCTTCTAAGGTTGTCTACAATGAGGATCTTACCTTTCAGCATTGTCCACATGAAGATTTTTATTTTAGGAAGAGATTCAACTTTCCAGGCCATTCTCCAAAGAGTTCATGTGGGACACTGCTGATTATCTTCTTGCATCTTGGAGTATCCAATTTTAACTGTATATTATCTTCCTGATGGATTCCATTTGAAGCCATCTCTATACTAAAAAAATGATAGGAGTTGATCCTGTTAACACCCAGGTTGTTCTCTTTGACTCCTAAGAGAATACGGCCGGGGTAACTACTAACCAATCTTTGGGCTGCAGCTTCTAGCCCAGCTGCAGTCAGAGAGGGCTCTCTCTGTCTGGTTTGTTACTTCTTTCAGTAAGGGTTTTAGGCTAGTTGTGAGATGAGTTTTTTGGTTGTTTTTGTGTATTTGGTTGGGAGGATGCTTCTGCTTTCTTTAAAGTACATCAACAGGGGAGATTAATCCATTGGGCAATGGGGTCTAGGACTGTTTTCTGTTGAAATCTTGATTTTGGTGAGGAGGAAAGCTATAGGGCCTGTGTACAATTTATGGAACAAACTGTGAATATTGAGGATGAGGTGAATACAACTAGTAATGAGCAATTAAGATTTCGTTACTTAGGCTGTATGTTTGTGAAAGAGGCATGTTATCTAAGAGCAATCACTTGAATTCTTAAAACAACCATGCACAGTAAGGATATGGCTTAAAGGTAGCATTTAAGAATTACACTTTAAACACCGTAACAGAAGAAAACATATAAGACGGTTCAGATTGAGCTCAGGGTAGTCAATGACTAAATCCTGAGGCTATCCTTTTTCTTTACTATCTAGAGTTCCAGGCATACAGGTGACATGAGAAACAGGAAACATGAGAAACATATGGAGTAAATGGAAACATATATAACATAGGGAGCCATGAGAAAACTTATTGAGCCATATAATGATCAAGAATCCTGCAACTTTGAGCCACACACCATCAAGAGACCAAGAGTCAACACATCACTGGAGAAATCCCACTGCCTTTGTATTAAACTGTCTGAGAAATTTACAATATCAGAGATGCAGAGGAGATATCAGAAGAAATCTTACATCCGGAGTCCAACCCCTCTAAACCAACGCGAGGGTCTATATATAGAGTTTTTAGATACAAAAATATCTCAGGAATGGAGTCATCTGAGAGGAAAAAATCTCTTACACTTGTACAGAGAAAGTCGATGAGAAGTTATTGCAAGTGTAAATGTTTCTTTTAAAGCTATTAACTCCTGATATGATAACTTTTTGACTTTTGAGTGCTGCGGAGTTGATTGGGCGGCTTTTTCATAAATTAAGCATTGAAGTGCTTTGTTACTTCTGATTTTTCTGTATCTTTCTTGACTCTGCCATCTGTACCTGCTGTTGTTGCTGTTGATGCCGAGTATCTGTGCTGAGTTGGCTCAGTGTCTTCATGCTTGCTGTGAAAGCTTTGTCCCCCTGTAGGTGCAATATAGACTGTATTGCTGGCATAAAGTTTTTTCTTTCTTAGCCTTGGTTCAAAAGTAACTTTACCAAGTCTTGCCACGTGTCTGGATGGGGAAGCTGGTGTTTCAAAATTGACCCTATTGTTTCATCAGCTTCTGTATACTTATAAAAGTCAGGAGGCTTATCAAATAAATGTGCTACCTCATTTTTAATAAAAAACAAATTATCTAACTTATTAAAAAGAACTTGTCCTGTTAATGGGCCTGCTGTAGATGACCCCGAAGCCTCAGCAATCTGCATGGCTGAGAAAGTACTTAGTCTTTTGATGTACTTCTCATAAGAGAGAAGCTTTCCTGACTCCTCCAAGCTTGGAAGCCCTTTGTCCTGGAGGGCTGTGAACCTATTCTGGAACTTAGATATATCTGCTTGCATATCATGCACCCTTCTGTCCAGTGTCTGAATTAGGTTCCTCATTGTTGTAGTTCTCTTGATTATGGAAATAGTTTCAGTTCTGTTAGCAATTCCCATTTGGATTAGCTGAGAACTATTCCTATAATTAAAAATTTCTATCATCTTTGGGGCAAGGTCTGCCATATTGCCTAAGTCATTTCTTGCTCTATATAGCTCCTTCTTTGCCTTGCCAATAAGTCCAATCTGCTCATAAATAGCATCAATGTACTCCCACTGGTTAGTGATTGCTTGTCCAATGGCAGTCCATATCACCTGCTTGGTTTCTGCTGTTACTTTGTCAAAACTGAGCTGCTTTTCCAGCTCTGCAATAGTCTTTCTCAGGGTTTTTACTTCCCTCTCTTTCTCAGCCACGTTCTGCTTAGACTTATCATATTTCTCCTCTATTTTTGCTAAGCTTTCCTTGGCTTTGTTTAGCTCTGTCATTTGAGCTTCCAGCACTTGAATTTCCTGCCTTAGCTTCTGCATATCTAGGCTCTCGGCCTGCTCTGTTGGTGGTGATGTAGTGGCTGGCTCTGTTGTAGTTGTTTCTGTTGTAGCTGGAGCCTTCTCTGTTGGAGCTGCCTTTGCTGCCTGCTGTGGAGGGATATCCTCTTTAGGGGTTTCTTCTCGGTTTGTTTTCTCTGTGGGTGGTTGAGAAGATTGCCCTTGTTCTCCCTTCTGTATAACTGCTTCCAGGGTGTTCTCTGTGTCCAGCAGCTTTTGCTGGGTGTCCACCAATTCCTTATACAGAGTCATGAGCAGTGCAGTGATATCCTTATCTCTTCTTTGTTGGGCTACCTCATCTGTTTGCGGATGTATCGTTGGTGGGATTTTCATCCTCTTTTTGATAGCAGCTACATCTGCATCCCTTAGTTTAAGGACCTGTTGAATGGCCTTAACATCATTGGGATCATGCCCAAATTCAATGATAATGTCCTCCAGCGCCCTGATTCTATTGTCCTTGGCTTGAGAGGATGCCCTCTCCAACTCAAGCTGTGCTGCTGTGTTGTTCAAACTGTTCTGCAGCTTATAATTCACCAAGGTTTTGTCTGCCAGAGAGGCATAGACCATCTCAACCGTTTGCTTGTGAAGCTCAATCTGGTCTATAGGGTGGATATCTTTGGCAAGGACCTCTAAGTTTGTCCTTATGTAGTCTGCAGTTGATTGAGGCCGCTGCTCAGTGGGAGTAAAATGACTCAAAGTCAATTTGGCTTCTTGTACATCATATGCAGCCATAAGCCTTTGTTGATTTGATGGAGCCATGTTTAATAGGTAGTTGTATAGCTTGATTTTGAGTGGCTCACTCCTTCTCTTAGCATCCTTGAAGAAGTCCTTGATGCCTGCAGCTCTATTTTTATCTTGACCTGAGGAGTTGACCTCCCCAAGTGCTGTCCTGTCCTGCTCTTGATGCATTGAGCTAGCGGAGGCCTCAAAACTTTGAATTTCCTCTTCTCCAAATGGATTTAGCCTCTGCCTTTTTTCTGAGCCTTCTGTGAGTGGGGTCTCCCTATCCCTCTTCCTACTGATATCCTCCCTTAAAGGGGTTTGGAGGATTGTGGGGTCAACCCTAGAATCTTGTCTAGGAGGAGCCATACTGGTTGTTTTCTCTAGAGTGGCAGCCTGGCCTTCTCCTTTTTGCTGCTCCTGATCCTGTTGATCAGTTTGTTGTTGATTTTGTTGCTGTTGATCCTGCTGTCCCTGTTGGCCGTCTGTTTCTTCCATCACTTTGCCCTTTCCTTTATCTTGTCCTTGCTTTGACGCTTGTGCTGCTCCTTCTTGTGTTGCAAATAAGGAAGTTGGCGCTGTTGTATGAGGACTGGGTAAGGTAGGCACCTGTGAAGGACACTCCAAGTCAGCCATTTTCAATAAATGCCTTCTAGCCCTGTCATTTAGCTCTTCTTGGGTCAGGGGCTCTATCAAGGTGTTTTTCTGCCACTTTGGCTGGTTTGCATGTCTTGATATGAGGATCATGTTATGATGCTCATAACCAGCGGGTTTGTACTTTATTCTCCTCTTGGATATGAAACCATTGGGGTCATATGGTTTCCATAGGAAGCTGTGGGTTAGGCCTAGGCCTTCTAACTTTCTTTCTGCCTCCTTCCATCCTTCTTTTTTGTTTAACACAATATTCCCCAGTTGGTTTTTTATCTTAAGTTGTGCCTTTTTGCCCCTTCCTGAAAAATGAACAAGGTCTACATGTGCAAACTGTCTGAAATACTCTAGGGCAAAGAGCCTCATAGGCACATACCTGGGCAGCCTGAATGGTCTTAGCTCACAACCATATATTCTGATCACTGTGTGATGCTGGTAGAAATACCAGTCCCCTATGCTATAAGCAGTGGATAGTTGTAGTATCCTCTTCATATCATCAGTGAGTCTAGGAGGAGGCTCTGTTAGAAGCAAGGACATGGCTGGATGAATGAATAAGTCTATAAACTCACAATATGTGTAGGGTGAGTAGGCATCGTGATGGAAGATTGAGCTCCAATAAACAACTGATCTTGGGTTTCCTGCAGCATCATGTCTCCTGATCTCAAAGGAGAATTTCTCATACTGGTGATAGAGGATAAGATGATAAATGTATGAGGTGTATCTGAACACCCTCTCTCTAGGTAAATGCAGAAACTGCTCATGTATTTTGTCTGAGATGAATGTGGCGTAGTTGTAGCAGATAGGGGTGTCTCCAGGGGTAAACATTAACATCATAACTAATACAGTTTCCTCTATAAACTCCGTTGACCTATATCCCAGAATTGAGCTCACCATATGGGCTAGGTCTAGCCCAAGTTGATTTAAATATCCATCAAAAATAGGAGGATGCAATACTGTGTCTGGTTTGCTAATGAATAGCTGATTAAACCTTAGGATGTCTGCCTCTGTGAGTGTCTTGGTCCCTTTGTTGATTAAGTCTAACAGGGACAAGGGAACCATTTTCTTGTCAATTCTGAACTGAACCATATCTCTGATAGCTTGAGGGGTGGTATAGAACACAACTTCACCCTTAGGATTTACAACAGCTCTCTGAGATGGCTCATATTGACTGGCACATAGATAAATTAGGTCAGGAAATTGCCTGACCAGAGGCATTTTAAAAGTTGGCAGGGCAGACTCCCAGATGCCTAAGATATCTGTCCCCTCTCTGTGCTTGGCCCTGAAATCATTTAGCAATCGAAGGTGGGGGGTGCATCCTTGCCTGGAATCTTCTGAGATCTGATAATCCAGGTCAGCTAGGTCCTGTCAGTCTAGCTCCCTCTGAGGAGCATTCAGAGGAGTGACATTGAGGATTTCAGGGGTTTCCATGCTTTATGCAAATAATAACTGGAATGCTGTTTGAATCAGTGAATTCTGATGAGAACCGAGGTCAACAGGGTTGGATTACGGTCAGGATGAGAATGCCGGCCCCTTAGGAAGGGTTTTAAGTGGCAAGGAGACCTCCTCTGTCAATTTTGGGAGTTTACTCAGGAGTTCACGACTGCGCGAACAGGGTAATTCTTTTAACTGATTTGGCAGTGAATTGCAGGTCTCCGGCACTGTATTTCGATTTTAACTGGTCGAATAGGAAAAACACAGTTGGTTTACCGGTGAATTTCACATCTCACAGGCTTTCATGGCGGGTTTTTACAGAAAATTGAAGAAAAACCAGTTAAAAGAGGACGAGGCTGAAATACCTGGTAAGCAATAGTCTAAGCTGAAGAATGCAACTGAATTTTGCGCGCGGGGTGCTTCGGAACAGATTGCAGGTTGGCTGGTGGCGTAGGCGTCGTAAATCCCATGCAGAAGACTAAACAGGAAAATTTTGAAAAATTGTGAAAAATGGCAAAAATTGACGAAAATATGGCTTTTTGGTATTTTTGGCGCGCTTTATGGATGACGTCAACATGGGGCCCGGGTTGGGTGACGTCATCATGACGTCATCATGGAGACATGGCAGTCATCAGTAGGTCCACGGGGGTGGTGATGTGGCGGCCGGGTGGACGAATCAGGCATGAGGCGGGATGAACTGGCGGTGACGTGCACGGTACCAGGGCGCAGTTGTGGACAGGACAGGTGTCGCCATATCGGAAGGGGGCCTGTACGCCGGACGAACTGTCAGGCGTTGCTCCGATGCAGTAATACTGTGACGCGTGCCCCTGCGCTGATGCTGGCCTGACGTAAGCGTCTGACAGATTTCGGAAGGTATCTGTCAGACACATAAGGCCTTTCGATATTGATAATGGCCGTGGATCTGGAGGCGGATGATCAGACAGTCGTCGGGTGCCTAACTTGCGAGGACGGAAACATCCCCTTCGGTTATCGTGCGGACGTCGGGATTGCCCGAAATCAACCTCCGCTGTGGATTTGGACCTGCTGCAATCTGACGGTGGTCGTGCCTGCAACCTGCAGGGACAATACGGACTAGCGGGCGGGCAATAAACAATAACTTTCTTCTGCAGACGTGGACGGCGGGACCCTCCGGGCGACAAATTTTCT
The DNA here is from genome assembly GCA_000404065.3 of Pinus taeda. Taxonomy (NCBI): domain Eukaryota; kingdom Viridiplantae; phylum Streptophyta; class Pinopsida; order Pinales; family Pinaceae; genus Pinus; species Pinus taeda. The sequence continues at coordinate 66,241 of APFE031755401.1, read as the reverse complement.
TTGTTGGTGAACTTTTAATGGTTTTCTTGCCAATGTATAGTTACCCGCCTATATTGGAAATATGAACTATTCCAAAGGTTTTTATAAAGTTGCGGGTATTATTATTTCCGAAGGCGAAAACTTTGGATAAAGGGGTTTTTTG
>APFE031755401.1:46148-61235 GCA_000404065.3 Pinus taeda | reverse complement strand
GTATTCTGTCTGAGATGAATGTGGCATAGTTGTAACAGATAGGGGTGTTTCCAGGGGTAAACATTAACATCATAACTAATACAGTTTCCTCTATAAACTCCGTTGACCTATATCCCAAAATTGAGCTTACCATATGGGCTAGGTCCAGTCCAAGTTGATTTAAATATCCATCAAAAATAGGAGGATGCAATACTGTGTCTGATTTGCTAATGAATAGCTGATTAAACCTTAGGATGTCTGCCTCTGTGAGTGTTTTGGTCCCTTTGTTGATTAAGTCTAACAGGGACAAGGGAACCATTTTCTTGTCAGTTCTGAACTGAACCATATCTCTGATGGCTTGAGGGGTGGTATAGAACACAACTTCACCCTTAGGATTTACAACAGCTCTCTGAGATGGCTCATATTGACTGGCACACAGATAAATTAGGTCAGGAAATTGCCTGACCAGAGGCATTTTAAAAGTTGGCAGGGCAGACTCCTAGATGCCTAAGATATCTGTCCCCTCTCTGTGCTTGGCCCTGAAATCATTTAGCAATTGAAGGTGGGGGGTGCATCCTTGCCTGGAATCTTCTGAGATCTGATAATCCAGGTCTGCTAGGTCCTGCCAGTCTAGCTCCCTCTGAGGAGCATTCAGAGGAGTGACATTGAGGATTTCAGGGGTTTCCATGCTTTATGCAAATAATAACTGGAATGCTGTTTGAATCAGTGAATTCTGATGAGAACCGAGGTCAACAGGGTTGGATTACGGTCAGGATGAGAATGCCGGCCCCTTAGGAAGGGTTTTAAGTGGCAAGGAGACCTCCTCTGTCAATTTTGGGAGTTTACTCAGGATTCCACGACTGCGCGAACAGGGTAATTCTTTTAACTGGTTTGGCAGTTAATTGCAGGTCTGCGACACTGTATTTCGATTTTAACTGGTCGAATAGGGAGAACACAGTTGGTTTACCGGTGAATTTCACATCTTACAGGCTTTCATGGCGGGTTTTACAGAAAATTCAAGAAAAACCAGTTAAGAGAGGACGAGGCAGAAATACCTGGTAAACAATAGTCTAAGCTGAAGAATGCAACTGAATTTTCCGCGCGGGGTGCTTCAGAACAGGTTGCAGGTTGGCTGGTGGCGCAGGCGTCGTAAATCCCATGCAGAAGACTAAACAGGAAAATTTTGAAAAATTGTGAAAAATGGCAAAAATTGACGAAAATATGGCTTTTTGGTATTTTTGGCGCGCTTTATGGATGACGTCAGCATGGGGCCCGGGTTGGGTGACGTCATCATGACGTAATCATGGTGATGTGGCAGTCATCAGTAGGTCCACGGGGGCGGTGATGTGGCGGCCGGGTGGACGAATCAGGCATGAGGCGGGATGAACTGGCGGTGACGTGCACGGTACCGGGGCGCAACCGTGGACAGGACAGGTGTCGTCATATCGGAAGGGGGCCTGTACGCCGGACGAACTGTCAGGCATTGCTCCGATGCAATAATACTGTGACACGTGCCCCTGCGCTGATGCTGGCCTGACGTAAGCGTCTGACAGATTTCGGAAGGTATCTGTCAGACACATAAGGCCTTCCGATATTGATAATGGCCGTGGATCTGGAGGCGGATGATCAGACGGTCGTCGGGTGCCTAACTTGTGAGGATGGAAACAGCCCCTTCGGTTATCGTGCGGACGTCGGGATTGCCCGAAATCAATCTCTGCCGTGGATTTGGGCCTGGTGCGATCTGACGGTGGTCGTGCCTGCAACCTGCAGGGACAATACGGACCAGCGGGCGGGTAATAAACAATGACTTTCTTTTGCGGACGTGGACGGCGGGACCCTCCGGGCGACAAATTTTCTTTGTTGGTGAACTTTCCATGGTTTTTTTGCCAATGTATAGTTACCCGCCAACATTGGAAATATGAAATATTCCAAAGGTTTTTGTAAAGTTGCTGGTATTATTGTTTCCGAAGGCGGAAACTTTGGATAAAGGGGTTTTTTGCACAAACTCATGAAATATTAAAAAGGCGAAGGACCCCCGACCTTAGGATAAAGCGGGGAAGGGTGATTTTACAAGGTTTTCCGCTCATTGGAGTAGTTTTATGGGTTTTTCAAGGTTTTTTCATGTTTTTTCAAGGTTTTCAAGGTTTTTCAGGGCAACATGGCACTTTGGGTAGGGGAACTGGTTTGAGGTGGAGCAAGAAGGTGAGTCATGGTTTCTTGACCTTGACCAGGTGTCAATTCAAGCCCCAGGGATAGAATACTATGGCTATAGTGCCAGGGAGGGGGTATTTATGCATTGTGGGGTTTATACACCATGGTGTTTATAATATTAGGGGTAAAGGAGTATAGGGAGCTAAGTAGTATAGTTAGTTGTTAATATGGAAGGAATTTATGAGTGAGGGCTAGCTCAACCAAGTTTTGTTTGCAAATAGCTTGAGATTAGGAGTATTTCAAAATGAAAAGATTTTTGCACAAGAAATGTGGCTTCTCAAGGGCATAGGAATGTAAAACATATGATTTCTTATGCTTTGTACAACTTTGGGGAAAGGGAGTTAGTAATGAATGATTTACAAATGAGAAACAGGGGAGTTAATCATGTTTCATAGTGCTGCTCTTCCTGTAGATATTTCAGCAACTTTGATTTTGAAAGAGACATCATTTCTGCAACCCCATCTACCTACCCAATTAGTTTTCCTAGCATTTTTTGTTCCTTCTTGGAGGGTGCACTTGGACTTGCAAACCCTTTGAATGCCTTTTCTTTTATTGGCTTTTTCTCATATTCCCTATCTAATGTAACCCTTATTCCTTCCAAGGTCCCAGATTATACAGTTGGGAACCTTTGTTTCTCTACCTATTCTATTGGTCTGCCAAGATTAAACAGTTTGGACAGATATCATTCTCTATTCTACAACAAGAAATTGAAAACATGACATGGTCCAGGTTAGACTTTTGGACCAGCCATCAAAATTGAGTTTTTATCAAAACTGATACAGACATTACCTTCTCAGGGAAATATGGGATCTTTGCAGTTGTCAAAGTAGAACATATTTGGACCTTTGATATCCAATCATGAAAAATGAAACCTATTGGTATAGGTATCTAACAGATCCTTTAAGTAAACTTAGCACAATATTTTTTTGATAAAGAAGATAGAGGGGGACAATATGGATATTCCAACCATCCCAAGAGTTCTCTTATCAATTGCAGGAGGAGATTTGATCCAGAGTTGTGATGCCCAAGTTTTGAAGCCACTGAAGAATGTTTTTAATTTTTGGAAAGGAGGAAAGTGAGGGATTTTCCATAATACTGTCATTCTAGATATTAATGTCCTTGCCTCCTCCAGGGACTCTGGAAGTATTATCTTTGATTAAGGAAACATATAGTTTGAAAAGTTTCCAGATATGAGAGCAAGGTATATTAGGGATTTGAATAGAAAGGAAATGGTGACAAGGAGCGTTAATGTATTTGTATTCTAGAACCTGCTTCCACCAAGAGGGCTCACCAAATAGGAGTCTCCAAATGATTTTGTTTCCTAAAGCAAGATTTATTAGGCAGGGATGCCTTATTTCTATTCCTCCTTTTTCTTAGGCTGATGTGACTTGTTTCAAATTTATGAGACTGAACTTTTTGTCTCATTTTTCCTCCCCACCAAAGGAAATTTCTAGTGATTATCTCAATTTGTTTTTGAACCCTGACTATAGCTTGGAGAATGGAAAATTGATATAAGGGGAGAAAAGAAAGTACAAAATTGATCAAAATGGTTCTCCTGACTAGCTTAAGCCATTGCTTACCCCATTTCTTTATTTTTCTGTTGAATTTTTCTAATGCATCTTCCCAAATCTAAGCTTTCAATGAGCGATTTGAGATTGGCATTCCCAAATATTTAAAGTGTTTCCAATTCAGCTTGAGAGGAATGCCATAAATATGTGAGATACTATGAAGGCCCCTGATGGGGGCATTCCAATCGTAGATACAACTCTTGAGCATTTTGATGGAGTCTCCTAACAATTCCATAAATTGATCCAAAATTACTTTAAATCTTCTAGCTACAATGCAAGATGCTCCTCCCATGAGAAGTGTATCATCAAAAAATTGTGAATGGTTTATATTTTTTGTTCCTATGTTGAACTAAATCCCTGTTATAAGTCCCTTTTGTCTGGAAATTTCCAAATTTCTGTTGAAATACTTTGCCATCAAAATGGAAAGAAAAGGAGAATCTCAGCAACCTTTCCTAAGCCCTCTCATGCTTTGGAAAAAATTACTAGGTATCCCATTGATTAGACGATGATTCAAGGTCTATGGATGCAATCTTTTATGAGGTTGATGAATTCATTTGAAAATCTGAATTTGTGAAGGACTGCTAGAAGAAAGGAGTGTCTAACCCTGTCAAAGGTGTTAGAAAAGTCTAAAAATTTGTCGATTGGGGACAAAGGCACCATGATTTTCAGAAATCAGCTGGGGAAGAAGGAGTTTTAGGTAGTTGACCATTACTTTGGTTATTATTTTATAAGAGGAGTTGCATAGTGATATGGGCATAAAACAGTTAAAGGAGGTAGGTCTTGAGTATTTGGGAATAAGGGCAAGATAAGTTGAGTAGGTATTTCCTCCCACTTTTTTTTCCTTTGAACCCAATGGATAATTTTTATAAGGTATTTCTTGATGAGATCCTAGAAATACCGAAAGAAAGAGATGGAGAAGCTATCCGACCTAGGAGATTTATCTGGGTGGAGGCTCCAGATTGCTAGAATTATTTCCTCTTCCTCTAAGGGTTTGATTTTCACTTTCAGTCACTAGTTTTGGAATATACCTTAGAAAGTTCTCATAGCTATTGGGTTCTTCCTCTACTAAGAGGAGTTTATTGAAGTATTTAAAATCCTCTTCCTTAATTTATTCTTGATATTTGACTTCTGTGTTTCCATCCACTTTTATTATATTAATATGGTTCCTTGTTATTCTTACTTTTGTTTGGTTATGGAAGAAAGACATGTTCTTGTCACCTGCCCGAATCCATAGGCTTATTGACTTTATCCTCCAACTTTCCTCTTCTCTCCGATTGGATTGGTATATTTCCCAATAGAGATCCTTTTCCTTAGTTTTAATTTCTCTTGTTTCTTCTCCATTGTCCATGTTTGTTTGAATTTTCTCCAACTTAGATTGCAGTTCCTTTTTCTTTTGCATGGGCTCTGTATAGTGGATTCGATTCAAACTCCCAAACATACAAGGGAGATCCATTGTTGCATGTTTTCCAAGTCGTTTCCACCATTTTTTTTGCATCTTCAAAATCATACCAAAGGGGATTATATTGGAAAGGGAGAGGCCCCAAGATCGAGGGTGAGCCAAAAGTGAGGGGGATGGGATTGTGATTTGATGCAAAGGAGGATAAATTTTTTGAGGAAACAGGAGTAGACTCTGAAATGAGGTTGAAATTGAGAAGAAACATATCTAATCGTTCCTTGATATTACCGAACCCTATTATGCGATTATTCCATGTAAATATTTTATTTTTAGGTGATACATCCATTAAGTTTTTGTTCTCAATTATCTATTCCAATATTTCTTTGCTTGGGTTGGCCAAAAAGGAACCCCCTCATTTTTCCTTTGCATTTAGAATCAAATTGAGGTCCCTTGCAACTATTATGTTTCAATTCTATTATGCATCAAGATGTTCTTCCAGAGACTGCCAACATTCCTCCTTATCTTTATAGTGAGTGGAAGAATAAATGTTGAAGATTACTATGATTTTCCCTGGGTTTTTGTTTCTCATTTATATTATGATCCAATGATGCTCCTTATTTGAATTACAAATTTTCTAGTGGTTTTGATTCCACATGGTACTTATTCCGCCTTACGAACCTCTAGAGATTATTGCTATTCCTTCAAAGTTTTTTATGTTGTGAATGGTTAAATTCATTTCTTATTCAAGTAGTTTGGTCTCCTAAAGTTGTAAAAAGTCATGGCATTCAGTCTTCATTATATCCTTTAATGCATTGAATTTGGAAAAGTGACCAAGCCTTCTACTATTCCAAGATACCAACTTAATTATTTATTCCACTATGGACAAGATGGTCCCTTACCTTTTTTTTCTTGTTCTTGGTTGTCTTTCATTCATGTTCCTCTATTATATATGTTTCCATATTCTGTTTCATTTCCAATGCCATGTCCTTTTGAGCAAATTCATCGCAAAATTCCTTGTTTTCTTTTCTTCCTTTTTTTGGGGGTTTCTCAAGGAGTGTAGGAGTTTCTTTAACTTTGTTCCTGGTGAGGATTCTGCCCATGGAGGGAGCTTGGGGACTCAGAGGGGGTCAGGGGGACGAAGGGGAGGGGTGAGGGATAGTAAGGGGAGGGGGTTCGAGGGGAGGAAGGAGGGAAGGGGAGGGAGAGGAAGGAGAGGGTAATCCCCCATCCTCGAGAGGGCCTAAAGTGGAGAAAGGGTTGGAGGAGGGGGGAAGGAGGATCAGAGGAAAAAGAGGGGAGGGGGGAGAAGAAGGAGCTTCGGGAGGTGAGGGGCTAGGGATGGAGGATGATACATGATTTGATGATTTATTTTCTATTTTTTTCATTTGGATGTTTCTGATTGTGGTTCCTGAGCTTCTGTAGATTCTTCAATCAATTTTTCAAGCATCTATTTGCAAAATGACCGTGTTCATGACATACCTTGCATTTGAAGGGGATTTTTTCATAGTCCAGTGGTTGTATATGAGTCCAGTTTTTGAATTTTATCTTCAATGATTCAAGTAATTCCTTGCCCAAGTCGACTTCAACACAGATTCTAGCATATGTGTGAAAGTTTTCCCTTGGCTCACTTCAGTCTATGTATTTCCCAAATGTGCTTTCTATAGCCTTAACTAATTTGTCTCCCAACAATGAAGAGGAAGATGGGGAAGAAGGACCCAAAATGGAAATACATTAATTACATCAAGCTCAGGATCAAAATTAGGGGTCCATCTATTCAGGTATATACCCCTTGTATCCATGAAGTATGGGTTATTTCTGAAGATCAGTTCTCGATCTTCTTTAGATTCAGCGTAAACTGTGAAGAATCCATTTCCATAAAATTGAACGGAGATTTTCCCTTGGATCTTATCCACCCAGTTTCTTTCAACCCATTTTTGGAATATATTTTGGGAAGGCCAGAGGCTAGTGAAATTACCAACTAGCCCATGGTCAGCCAAGGAGAGAGCAACTTTGCGAGGAAGGGTTGGAGGCAACTCTATTTCAGGAATTTCATCTAGTTTTTTTCACAAACTTTGAAATAAAGGGGTGGAAACGAGGAGGCGCCAGTTAAGTAATGAAGGAGGAGAAATATGAAGCAGAAGGATTAGCATCAGGAGGATCCAAAACAGGGAGGAAAGCCCCCTTTAGGTCAGAATCTAGAGGGACTATTAGGGAGGAAAAACAAAGGGAGAAAAACTTAGCGAAGGTGCGGGAGCGATTTTTCAAAATCGGTCAAGTTAATATTAATGGTAATATGAAAAAAATATTACTATATTAATTAGATTAATGTTTTAATATAAATAATGCTAATGCTAATATTAATATTAATATTAATAAATATATTAAATTATGCTAATTAGCAGAATTCATAAAAACCGATTGGCATATAAATGCAAGAAATTAATGCCTTCAGCTTATATTAACCACTTGTTTAAAATATTAAAAAATAATGTGTTTTTTTAAATAATGAACATCAAAAATAATATTCTACCCCTTCTCCACCACACCCAAAATTTCAGCTCTGCATCCACAATTACACCTCTTCATAATTACATGACCAGACAAATGGTTACATTTTTGACGCCTCTGTACCATCTTTACCATGATGAAACTTCGTGGCCTCTACTTTCATTCTTCCCATTCACACATCTTGACTTCCACTTCTCTGCCCAAACGTTCTTTTCTGCATCCATATTTACACCTCCTCTCCATAATTACATGACCAAATGAATAGTTACATGTCAACAAACTCTACACCGTATTCACCACGAAGAAACTTCCCGGTATCTGATGTCTTTCTTCCCGTTCATGCATCTTGTCTTCCACATCTCTTGAAATAACTACAGATGATGAATCTGCTCTTCTCTTTGATGAGTGGACGAATAATTACACCACCTTTGATGTCTTTGCTTCGTTCTTACCATGTCGAAACTTTGCTGATAATTTCGAGTCAGTCGACAATTACACCTCCTTTAATCCTCACTAAAATTATAGAAACAAACCGAATAAATTTGTGTCTGCCTCGTCTCCACCACGCCCAAACTTTGGGGTCTTCATCAATAATTACACCTACTCCTCCCATGCCTTCATTCATCTCACCATGCCAAGGCTTTGGTGTTTCAGGCATTAATTACACATAGTCTCATCCATCCAATAATCAAATAAGGGGACGAATAACTACTCCCTTTGAAAGGAATCTCCAACAAAATAATTTCATTATTATACTATTTGATTTTAATTTATAATTTTTGTTTGAAATGGTGGGACAACTTATCGTAAAGTCAAATAGCAATGATTACAGTCATCAGTGGCTCTGGCTCCTATCAGCCAATCCAAATTGCTCATCACTATTATTGAAGGAAAATGATGCGACCTAGAATCATCTGGTCCATAAGGCAGTAGAATCTTTCACTCTTGGCACATTCCTCAAGTTCTTTGGTCATTGTTTATGGTGCTGGACCTGCCAACATGTCAGGGGATCTCCCCGGTAAGAAGTCCCAATTAGACCTCAGATCGTTTGGTGTAGGAGTCCTAGTAGTGTGTTGTACGGTAATGCCTTGACCATGATTTCGTAGAGAGGCAAGTAAGATAACTTTGTTGGTAGCAAGGGTGTGACAGCTGCAGTGAGTCAAGGAAGGTGCGTGAGAGGTTTTAACACATGGGGGTTGAGATGAGTGCGCCCCTTGGAAACTTGTAATAGTACTCGGCTTGGAAGGGAACACGGGAGCGAAGATGCATCACAAGCTGGAAATAAAGTTAGCGAGCAATCCAAAGTGATGGTTAAACCAACAACACATTTCAGAAAGATACATACATACTTATACAGGATAGTCCATACATGCATGCGTAAGAAAACCAATACATATATCATTTAGAGTAAACCAAATAACATATAATACAATACAACGTATGCATGAAACGTGTTGGCTCCTATTATATAAAGAAGTGTAAGTTCTAGTTATACAATACATCCATGTCCAACCACTAGTCCCAATAGTGGAACATTACAACCACATCCGCCTGCTCCTCCAAAGAAATGTACTAGCTCTGCGCAGTGGAGAAGCCAAGGCAACAATACAATCCAAGCTAACTCCAAGATAGTCTTATCAGAAGCTTGGATGCCCAAAAGCCTATACAATGAGTTATGAGGGACTATTTATAGCAAGGGTAGGGTGACCCTTGAAATTCCCCTTTATGACAGTTCAACTACCCTCATGACTCTTCACCTAATCTGTGACTGTTACATCCAACTATTGATACTTGACTTACACTTGACATGACTTAACATTACAATGCACATGTACCCATGTGAAACAAAATGGCTTGAGCAAGGCATGCTAGACATCACTCTGAGTTAGACAACCATGGAATTCCAACTCCTCAACATCCTCATGCTGATCAACAATAACATGTTGATGCTGTTATCACCTAGATTGACCTCAGGCTGAATTGAAGCAATTCTAGGGTAACCACAAACCACGCTTAACCTAGTAGCTAGCCCTACCAGGTCGGGAGAGGGCTCTCTCCTTATGAATTTCAGTCAAGATGACCAGATCATGAACAAGATTTTATGCTAGGTATAATAGCCCAAGGGTTTTGATTGATTTTGTTGGTTTTTTTGCCAAATCAGGAGGAGCTGGGAAATTTTGGGTCTGGGAAACTAAGGTAAAATTGCAGAGGATTATATGGGGCAAGGTAGGTATGATATTCAACACTTTAAAGCTTGATGGGGTGAAAGGATAGATTGGTGAGGAGCTAATAAGGGATTGAGAAAGTCAAGTATCCTTCCTAAATAGATGAAAACATAAACTACTGTGTTTTCCCAAGGTAGAGCACTAAAACCTAATGTATTCCACCTATCTGAATTGAAAACAACCAATCAGAAGAGATTACCTGAAAAAGGCATACATAAATAACATGAGAACAAATTAACAGAAAAAGAAACACATGCTAAAGGCCATACCGTAGGAGTCCCATAAAAATAGCTGCAACTTTATTAGCTTCCTGCCAAAACTGGTACAAAATTATAAGTGTTTAGTACATGAGCATCCAACTGAATCCAACCCTTGAAAATGCGAAATAAAATACATAATATAGACATCAAAACCACTCATCCTAACCATCAAGGGTCGAATCCATGAGAAGAGGGGCTGTTTCAACCATTTCCCAACAAGAATAAGGAATATAGGCAGTCAAACAACTTGTCTCTATAAGTAGGGAAACTGATTCATTTCATCCAAAAACACCTCTAACTAATGAATCTACCCTCTAACACTATTTTACCATTACAATTACATACCATGTCATCAATTACATCAGTAAAAACAACCATGAGGAGAGAGAAATAAGATTCCAATCAAGACAGGCGAAATTTTGATTTGTTGAGCAAAATGGTCAAAAGCATAGCGCCACTGACCAAAAGCGCAACACCATTTTCAGCACACGTTTAGAGGCCTTCCCATTAGCCAAAGTGAGCCCATGATAGCTCATTGGAAAGGTATTCAAGTCTAGTTTCTGGAACACCTAGAATTTTTGAATTTGGAGGTCATTTGGCCCCTCACAACTTGAATCTCCCAAGACTTCTTCTGTGTGTCCAAAAAGAGGTAGAGAGGTCATTTTTTGGTAGTTTTTGGACCTTTTGGTGACCTAGATTTGCTCCAAAACTTCTGAAAATTTCTAGGGTGCATGTCCTCATCATCTTGAATCCAAAAATGTCAACCTTTTCTCCAATGGATGCCTCAGCACTAGCGCTGCTCTTTTGGGCAAATTTTTTGCGTCATGAATTTCAAAATTTAAAAAATGTGTGGTTTCTCCAATGGATGAACCACACTGGTTGGTTTGAAACACGCCGAAAAAAGATTGTTTATGTGATTTTTCCAAAAATTCTCTAAACAATGCAAAAATTTCTCAAAATTTGCCCAAATTTGGCATGGAGCACTACCATCAATTGTGTTTTTTGGCCAAAGAAGCTTCAACCAATATTTTGAGTCTATATTCCTCCCTTATGTAGTTTTCTTTGTTGCCTAGCTTTGCCTGCTGAGGGGTCACTGCCTCTGTTTTCATCCTTCTTATAGTCTCGATCTTCTTGGTCCATGTTTGAAAGGTTGAGGTGTATTAAGGGAATGAGTGAATTTTGTTTTAGGAATGAGGGCTTATGGGCTAGAAAATGAATGAAGGAGTAGGAATCATAAAATGAGAGGGAGGGGTTGGCTTGTTTGAGAAGTTGCCCTTTGGGAAGAGGGATAAAGGGATAAGGATGATATGGAATAGGGATAAAGGGATAAAGGGATAGGGAAAAGTTTAGAGCTGTAGTGATAGATGATAGGAGGAACAATGGGGGTTTTAGGGTTTAGGCATAACCAAGGGAGATTTTTAGGGTTTCACACTTTCCATGGGGAATGATGCTAAAAAGTTTGAAATGCAAACCAAAAATGTGGTAAGGGATGTTAACTTACTTGCATTGAAGGGAAGAGAGGACAATATTGAGGTTTCTTGAAGTTTTGAGGCTTTTTTGGCTCTTCCTACCAAAAGCACAACGCCACCAGTTCAAGCCAAGTTTCCAGATCTTGTTCAATTTCTTGCTCAATGGGAGTCAAAGTGACATGAGCCTCTTTGTCACTTTGCTTTTTTAGTTTCAGAATTTCAAGCTCCATGAGGCCCTGTTTATCATTCTACTATTTGTTCTCCTGTTCTAAATATGTGATGATATATTTAGCTCTTGCCAGTTTGTCCATTAACCTTTAAATATGTGCATCCTTTTCCCTCATAAGCATGTTTTGAGCTGAAGTTTCATTTTGAATTTCTAAATCAATGATCTCTACTCCATGATGGGTATGGTGCTATGGGTAATGGTTTGGAGGAATGGGTGTAAATGAAAGTGTGGGCAAAAATGTATGAGTGAGGGGGTTTGGGGAGTGACAAGTAAATGATAGGATAGGATAGCAATAGTGGGGATGAGGGTTTTAGCTTATGAAATGAGTGGTAGGAAAACTAGGGTTTACCATAGAAATTAGGGTTTTAATTTCAAATATGAAGAACCAAGAAAATCTTGACATGAACACCCTAAACAACAAGAGACATGATGATACTTACTTGTCAAAAGGGAAAATTGAAGGAATTTTGATGAATTTTGGTGGTGTGAAGTGTTTTTAGGCTTTGCTAGTCAAAGCACAACACCACCTATAGGAGCGTAGTGCTGGTCCAGAAGTGCAGCGCCCGTGTAATTTAACACTGGGCAGAAATTCCACGAGTGTAGTGTGAGGCTAGGAGCGCAACACCACTTTCCAGAAGCGCATCACCTTTTGTAGGCAACTTTTGGAGGCCTTCCTGGTGTCCAAATTGGACGTGGGATAGCTTGTCAGAAATATTGTCGAGTCTACATTCCAGAACATCTTGAATTGTTCAATTTTGAGTTTATTTGCCCTGTCAAAAGTCCAATCTCCCAAGACTGGTCAAAATGTGTAGAATGAGGCTGCCAAAATGCATAGTGTTGTTGCAGTAAACTTGTGAAGGTCTTCCTCAACTCCAAATTGAGCTCATGATAGCTCATTGGAAAGATATTTATGTCTAATTATTAGTTGACTCATCAAGAAAGTCATTTGGTCATTCCATATAGGAGAAAAATTGATTTTACCAAGGTCACTCCAGAGGTTCATTAACCCTCCTGAGGCAAATGATGTTTTCGACATTTCTCCCAAACCATTAAAACTGTGTAAAAACGGAAAGAGGTTTTTGCTTCTTGGTTAAATTATGGACAAAAACCTCTCTCACTTTTGTCAAATTCATCTTTTCTTGCTCAGAAACGTAGTTTGAAGAAAAACTGTCCCTTATGTGTGGTGAATGGCTTGTTCTTTGGAATGTCTTCTCGAAAAATGATGAAGACCTGATGTTTGATGATATGAAATGGCCTTATACATTCTAATATCCCTTATTCCCCCTCTTCTTAGATATCTCTGCTCCCATAGCCAACCCTAGCTCAGTGGGAAAGGAATTTAGGGTTTTAGTGCTTGTTTCTCTTTGCTTTTGTAGGTGAATTGGTGCTCATGATGGCTTGATTTTTGTAGTGGAAGGTGCTTGGCAACATCATTACATGCTTAGGAGAAGTTGGGAACCAATATTACATATGGAAACTTAAAATTACATAAGAAATGAAGATAAAAAACAAAATACTCTGTTTTCACGTCAAAACAAGTTTTGAGGTGAGAACTACCTTCGGCTTTCAAAATGATAAATTATGACTTTACCAATCATTATTGGCTTCCTCATGTCCTTGTTGATCATTATTGGCATGTAATAACTAGATTTGACCATGGTGGGACCCTAAAACGTAATGGGACCAAACCTTAAGACCTAATGAAATGAATTGCAAAGGGAACATGAGCCATGACTAAAATCTATGAAAGAGGATCAACAAGTACAGATCATGAGGGAAAAATTTGAAGAAAACCCTACAATCAGTGAATCCATGACCTAATGGAATGCAAACTCATTAGTATGTGACTCCTACTATAAAATGCAAAAGAGCATATTTTGATCACTGATAGCAGTGTGAAGACATTGACACTAACATTGGCTCCAATGGGGATGGTAGCTCCTTGGAGGTGCCAAGAACACCATAGACCTAGTAGCCTTATCCATTGGGCATGGAGTGAGAAAAATTCAATCTAAAATATATGACTGAATACTGATGACTCAAAGACACCAACTGGCTTAAAACTGACTCAATATTAAAACACAACTAACAAATTGGAAAAGATGCTCAAAATGGATCTTATTCAATAAAACCTACTCTAATTGTTCCATTCATCACCTGATCAGGTGAAATGAAACAACCAATGCAACCAAGTAAGCATTCTGGCTACTGTTTGAATTCTCCGTAAGTGTTTTCTTATGAACAACAAGAGAGAACTACTGAAAGGCAACTCCCATGAAAACTTGTAAACAGATCCGTTGAATAATATGGATTCTCTAGCTAACTCCAAAAATACTGCATAAGGATCTTGAAATTCATGTGCACTGGGGCTTAGCTCATCCAATGGATTACTTTTCTTCTCCTCGTACCATGAATGCAAACTTTCATCTAAGCTTTGTGAAGAGACTCCTGCTCATAATGACAAAGAAACCGACTGCCGGATCAAGTTTGTATCAATACTTTTTTCAAGCTCACAATTAGCTAACAGAGAAGGACTTTGACTACAGACATCATCCAATACATCAGCTATTGGATCATGAAAAACTTGAAAAGATTGTTGCAACCCACTTTCTATTAGTTCCAATGAGATTGCATGATTTTCTACAAGCTACTCATTTGAAGATATACAATGCGAAATTCCCTTCAAAAACTGAAATGATTCAAAATAGAATGGTACGGAATCATCTTGCATCATTTGATCATATGTTCCAGCTTCCAAGTCTTCATTTGTTAGTTGAAAATCAATGGCATTTGGGGGCTGCAAATCTAGATAAGAGAAGTCTTGAACAAGGATTCCATTGCCCTCTAGATGGTCAAGATAAAAAATTATTGACGGTTGATACTTAATTGCATAAAAGTTGTCTCTAATGAACTGAAACAAAGTAAAACAAAAAGGCAAAGATCCTTCACTTCAAAATTTTCTGCACTTTCCTCCTCACTTCCATGGCTGATATGCATCAGTTGATCACTGTATTCGAGTTGCTGAAATGAATTTCCTCCTTCCACAAACCAGTTGCTGATTTGTCTACAAGACTAGCTTCTGTTTGGAGGACATAATCATCATCATATTGATCAAACTGAGGAAAATCATCAGCATAAAACACATCATCAACCATAGAAGTCTTTTCAACAAATCTCTCTTCTCCAAGATGATCTATAAAACAATCATTATCAGATCTATGACAATTGGGATAAGAAATAAT